>WOGR01001139.1:0-12093 GCA_015342045.1 Leptinotarsa lineolata
ATGGATATTTGCCGCCCCCCCCCCCTCCAAGTTACTATTCCATAGGTCAGATGACTTGCTACAAGAGCATAGTAAAGGATTTTGAGATGTTCTATATCTAGTATGTCTGACGGGACAAATATATCGGCTAGTATCGAAGAGGTTTTAGTTCCTTACTGAAATGAGGACAATGCATAAAAATTATGTGAAGGAAGAATAGTTCCAAGCACCAGAGCAGCATTACCATGTTGAATAGCAATACCAATTCTTTCTATCAAAAAAGAGGTAGAACGGTAATCTTTCGTTGCTTGGCCTAATCTCCTTCCGAGTTCATGAACAAATAACAGCGACTCCTGGCCATAAACACCAAAAGTTTCAACCGCAACTGAATGGAACAGATAGTTTTTACCAAGATTTTAGTATTTTTTTTTGTTTCATTTTATCGCCAGACTATGCTGCAGTTCCAGCAGACTTCGAACTTTCGGCTAAATGAAAAGAGCCGCGACCATGTCAACGCAAGTGAAGTCCCATACAACAGGTTTACCGTATTTCCATGGTATGATAGACCATCTGGTCGTTTACCATCATCTCGACTAGTACCTAGGGGTTCCAGAATTGCAGAAACATCTGCTGACAACATAGCCCGTTTCAATATGTCGTTCACCTGGTGATATCGAGATGTACGCCCTGGACTTCTCCTGCAACTCAAATCATGCGTACCTTTCCTATCAACTGAACTGCCGCAAATACAAGTATGAGGCACACGAAAAAAGGAACGAGTATCAGAAATTGAAGAAAAAACGTAGGTGCCACTGAAACAAATTCAAGCACCATTCACATTTCACAATTCGAATAATTCTTGTACACTGACCAAATTTATAATGAAAGAGCCCAGTTGGATTAAATGATTCAACTTTTTTTATTAAAAGTTCAGTATAAGGCACAACTCGCCTTTTTTTTCTGTTCCGCATACCTACAATTTGTTTTCAGATAGAAAGTCATCCTCATTTCGAAAACACCGGGAACTGCTTACAAGTCGTCGGGAATAAGAATAGTGGATGTCTCACATCAAACTCCCTAGTCGAGTCTGATATATTATTCATCCCTCACTACGAGTCTCAAATTATAGTAAGAATGCGTGGAGCGTCTTTCCGAAACAGAAACTCGTAAGGAATTCAAAAATGTTCGCATCAGGCCTCCAATTTTCCTCTTATATTGCCTTTTCCGCAATGCCGTGAATTTCTCTTACTCTAATTCAATGTCAACTTGCATCAAAATAGGTAAATATTCGCACTGGAGAATGTTTCAGAGTTTTCAAATTTTTGTTCGAACTCTTGAAACTCCTTATGAAACATTTAAAAGGAAAGTTAACAAAGTCGTTATTGCTAGTAACTGATCTGATAATAATACACCATGCTCAAGAAGGAATTTGGAATTTTAAAAATTTATGACATGGGAAGTACTCGCGTTTTTTCCCAAGACCAACATTTTTGCTAAATATATCGAGAAGAAATCTTGGACTCGCTCTGCAAAACTGCCAGATGAATTGGCTAACCTGTGTCGTTCACTGTTCCATCCGTATTATGGGAGAAAATATTTTCTCATCTTTCATTTAGTATATCGTGTAGCAATCCTGTGAATGATATCTGATTGAGATCTATAACGAATGTTTGGAATAGGTATAAACTGAGTAGAAAAAAGTATTTTTTGTATATTATACGAAAGAATTTTTTTAGTGTTGTGTTAGTGATGACAGTCATCACCCGAAGACGATTGTAGATACTAACAATCGAAACGTCGTGAAGTAACGTGGTTTGAAATCACTCAACTTTTAATCAGATTCACTTGTATTTTATTTCATTGTGAAAGTTTTTTGCTTAATATATTTGCCATTTTTAGCTATTCTTTTAAATTTCAATTGTATTGTTTATTTCGGGGATTTCAAATCATTTTACAAATTTTTAGACAATGGAAGTCCGAACTGCTGAAATTCACCACGAAACATTGTCATTCACCTTCGAACAAACATAATATACCTACTTCTTATTTATGAGGTCTAGCTTGAAAATGACAACAATTTCGTCATCACGTTTTTCAACAGGATCTTGAAGAATGCAGTGATCTTGGTGACCTTCCAAGTAAGGGTTCATACCATCATTTATGGTTTTATCCAGACTGAAACCGAACTTAATTTCTCTATTATTAATAATGTGATGGGAAAGTTCAAGAAAAAAGTACAATAAAAGTATCTAGCATTATGATATTTGCATTTACTTTCACTTAGTTGAGTTGTCAAAAAGTGCTATAGAAAATACAAGAGTGTTTCTTACCACTGATGATTCGTTTTCAGGGTTAGCTCTGAAATTGGACAATTCCACCTCTAAGTAACCTCCGGAATAGAATCCGAAAGAACTGAGAGCAAAGTATCTTCTAGCATCATTCTGAAAATATAAACTATGTGACAAATAGAGAATGAAATGTAGCAGAGAATACCCCTGTTAAGCTAGCAGAACCACTTTCAAATTTTTTAATTATTTTCAGGCCATAATGTAAGACTAATTTTGTACTCTATTCCTGAATTTTTTGCTCTTTGTTCAATGTAGATATCATGATATCACACCACCACACCAACAAAATAGCCAACATTTCAACTGTGCTAAGTTCATATATTTCCATCTGATACTGTGTATTATAGGAAAAGAAAAAGTGTTAATATATATTCATACAATACACAAAATAAACTATGAATCATCCATTTTCAGTTACAGAAATGGCTCAACACTCTTCAGAATACATAAGAAGGTGAAAATTATTTCAATTAAGTTTGCTAGCAAAAATTTTGAATGCTAATGCCTTGTTTCTGATTAGTCTGATAAATTTGGGTGATGTCAATATGTTTTTACTGCATTACATAAACATTCCGATGAATAAATTTAATTTTTTTATACGAACTTCAGAATTTTTTTCTGTGATTTCAAAGTTTATATTTTGGGTTGACTAATGAGAAAGTAGTACGTAGGATCATACTTGAATAAAATTTTAATGATTTTGTTCACTGTTAGAAAATATTATTCACATGAAAATTGTCCAGTGAGAATCTTAGAAGTGTTACTTGAATATTGTAGGGATTTTCATAATTCCATCACATATTATTTATACTAATTTTTCTTGTGGAATGAGTAGTCAAAAATAGAAATGATACTGAGATTTTCAACAGAAATAAATATCTTTTACAAACACATGGAATACATTTATAGAAAATGATATCAAGAACATCACAGTTAGTTTAATAAACTGGAGCTGAGGCCCTGGTCTAGTTAGGTGCATAATTTTCTGCATATTAAAATAAAAAAATGTAGCAACAGTATAAAAAGAATTACCGTTATATCCAAATTATGTATTCTTGCCCAGCCCAAAATAGGACAAAGACATAAAATTATGGAGAATATGACTGAAATATCCATAGCTTTCATCATCTGGTTGGGTCTATTGATTCATACATGGCATACTAGTTATGAAAATAAATCGGAATCCGTGCACTACTGGATTGAATCAGTAAAATAACGTTTAATATTTCTTAATTCCAAGTGTATAAATTCCACAATTCATGTATTTCCTATTCTAAACTGAAAATCAACAAAACTCCAAAAATTGTGACATTTGACATTGACTACTACCGTGCCTTCCATTAAGCGCTCACAACGATCATAATGCTCCTTCAGCCGTTCCACACATCGACATAACCAGTTCCACATAACGACCGCGGTCGTTGTTGTATCGGCGAAAATGTCACTCATGACGTCAATACTTTTGCTCACGGTAAGATCACAACGACTCATCTCAGGAGGTGGTTCGAAGTGGACGTTGAGAATATTTCGACACAATTTTTAAAATTGTTTTCGAAATATAACATAAATATTTGGCCAAATGCGCCATACGGAAGCAAAGGCCAAGAAAACCTAGAAAGAAAACATAAATGTTATCTGTCATTCGTAATTTATTTCTAATTTCCCAACTCATACCATTATTCAATCTCATAGGTAATCAATGGAGTGATTACTTACACATAATGAAGTGAATTTAGCAGTAGCATAAATTCAGAGTTGAATCTAATCCAAGTGTTCAATTAGACATGACATTTTCAAAATTTACAGTGTATTATATGATTGAAAATCGTATACCTGACATGACTAAGTTGCCTAAGTTTTGTAAAGTTGCATTCCAGTCCCCATCTGAACTAGTTTCTGGAGCACTATTGCGACGCATCAACACATCTCAAATTGCCGTAAAAGACATTTTAAATTATTTTCAAACTCAATTTGTTCAACAACTCCACTGAAATTATATATGAAAAATTAGGTTATGCTTTTTTTCAATATAAATAAAGTTAGCTTGCTATTACTGAAATTTATTGTTAAGGCTTACGTAACCTCATTAAAACTTATACTTGATTTTTTCAACCTCGTCATTTATAATGTTTACATGACCGCCCAAAACGCTCTATAATTCATTCCACTTGAGTTTACGAGAGTAACGCTCACAAGCACGTGGAACGGGAAAAACTGCGGTCGTGAACGTGATCGTTGAAAGTGCTTAGTGGAACGCACGGTTAATAATATTGACGTTCGGGACCAAAGAGTACACCAACTAACAAGAGACGATTGCTTTGTCGGAACATTTGATGTAGTTTTCACAAGATATTCAAAGGAAATACGTCACAGCATTGACACATATACTAATTGAATACATTGAGAAAAATAGCACAGGTAGTGATTCAAATTTGTACAAAACCGCACTACACCAAGAAAAATAAAATTGTTGATAATATCTAGAAGTATAATCACTTCACGGTAAATGTCAAAAATCAATCAAGAATTGGCAATTCTGCGATACATTTTTAAGACAGGAAGTATAGATTGACATTAACAAAAAAATGCTTTTTTTCGTTTCTTGTTAGTTGGTGTACTCTTTGTTCGAGACTCCTAAGAGCAGGGTTGTCAATCGAAATTTCAGTTTTCTCATGGAATTCAGATAGTTCAGTTTCCTAACTTTTTGTTGTTGTTTTATATATCAAAGTAAAATTTTCAGAAACTTGCAACGACTCGTATAACTGGAAAACTAACCTTTGTAAAAACACATGTCTTTCGTTTAATTCAATGTTAATATGAAAGTAGTTGTATCTGTAGTTCATCTGCAGTTCATCTGATCTACACAACTTGTATGAATAGTTCAATTTAGAATTTATTGTTTCCTTTCTTCCTTTGGAACATTGTACAAAGGTAGGGAAGTAGGAAGTCAGAAGCTTTTTCTACGAATTTCAATTCCAATTCTGAAATAGGTGAATCTACGTTAACGACATAACAGAAACACGACCTTCATCTTCAAAATAATTCACTGCGTGAAACAAATCCATTTGCAACCTTTCTTCATTGAGCGTGTCACATCGGTTTATCAAGCCTCTTGAACTTATTTCCTCGTGCGATGTTTTTAATTTTGCAATAACTCCTAAGATATTGATTTGGATAGTATGATACTGAAGGTAATTATGATTTTCATCAAATTTCAGAGGTAACTGACGCATTTATTTGAGAGGAATCAATATTTCATCCGTCTAAATAGATTTTCAACATCATATGTGATCATTATTTTCATCAATATAATTGATATAGAGAGCCATTCTCAAAAGATAGACATGTCTATGGAGGTTAACTGTATCCTCATATGATGTATTCATTATTCAAAAGCGTGTTCTGCGGTCATTCGTGAATATATCGGTCCGTACAAGTTGCAGAAATATTTTTCAGAACTATAAAATTTCAACAGTTCGGTCGTTAGTCAAATTTTCGAACTCTCTGTATACTCATTCGAGAATGAAAGTACTCTATTCAGTACCAACGATGACATACATCAACACAATACCAGAACTGAAAATGACCTTGATATACCTTTCAATACATATTGTGTATCTTTCAAATCTTCTCTATCTAAGGCACCCAGGGTATTCAATAAATTTTCAAACTATATTAAAGAAAGTAAAAGTACAAATATATTCAAAAAACAAATACGTGAATATTTAGTGGATAAATGTTTGTATACTGTTGAAGAGTTTATATCATGAAACTGTATTTTCCTGTTTTTCAATTTTTTTAATATTTTATTACCGTGTAGAAATTGAATTCAGAAAGTAATACAAATTATGATAGAATTATGAAGCAACATAAAAATCAATTGGCGCTCCGGGGCGACTTTATTGATTCCACTGGCGTATTTGCTTTTTCAGCTGCAGGAAAATCCGAAAAAATCTGCAGCACCACATCATCTGAAGATCTTGATCTGCCAATGTCCTCTCTCTCTCAAAAACTAAAATGTAGGGTGTCTCCAGAGGCTTCAATAAATTCAAGATATCGCCAGAAAATTTTTTGACTCGACTATCGTCAAACTTGAACCAGTCCGTCTTTGACCAAAGCGTTATAATGACCAAATTCAACACCAGAACCACAGTGAACAATGGCTGCAAGAAGATTATAAAAATAGTGGTCTGCTAGATTGAAGTGTTCATCTATTTCGAATCTTCGTAAGAGTTTGGTGCTTTCGTCGGAGGTTGAGTCATGTTTGAAGATCAGTGTTATTATTAGATTGACTGGTGCCTCAGCTATACTTGTTGTCAGTTGGTTTGGCGCATAGTTAGCACTACAGTTGATCATCACCCGTTAAAAGTTCTATTTTCAGATGATTCAATAATAAGCTTTGCACGGACTGGTTATTAGTCATATTAAAAAAAGTTAGTTGAAGTTCCAGAAAGTCACATTCGTTTTTGCCTACTCTTGAACATGTACTACAAAGTAAGCAGGTGAGGATTTTCCCAGCAAAATATCTACAGAAACAAGACGAGAGGAGTTTTGATTTTGCTATTTTTCTGCACACGAAGAGTATTCAACAAGAACCCTAAGAATTCGTAACAATCCTCTTGTTGTCCTAAAGAGTATCTAGTGAACATCAAAGACTCTAGAAAAACGGATGGTGGGAAAGATGATACATTCTTACGAAACTGCAGCTGCATGAACAGGTGTTTGAGTTTGGTGAATAAGTAGGAAACATTCCCGTTCTCGTTCATCGTTAAAATCTCGTTTTCGAAATTCATCGTTATGAACAACACTTGTGAAATGCTATTCATGTAGCAAGTGTTTCCTAAATTATCTGTTTTGACATGTCATGTACATTGTAAAATATTTTCCGAAACATTGGTCCAGACTATGAATTCTGAATTTGAAGTCTTTCACTTCGAATTTTAGTTTTTTTTTCGAATTTTAAATTGTATGTTCTGAATTTTGGACTTTTCCATTTAGATTTCTATTTCTTATGTAGATTTGATTTGTAATTCGACTATTTCTATACAATGTCTTGCTGTCTACTGGAAAATAAAGATCTCATTTTATCTTATCCGGTGGAATTTGTGTAATAAATATTTCAATTAGACTTTGTCTAAATGAGGGTAAAAAGTACACTAGTGGTGGAGCAAGAAGTTTTATAAACAAATCAGACAAAACCCTATCTGAATTATTTTCAAAAGTAGTGACATTTATGGAAAATTTGATAATTCGCACTTCAAATTTTTCAATTTGAGATTATTGAAAACCTATTATACCAGTAATTGATAATACTAATTACCCAAATAATATTCAGTATTCTCACTATGGAATATGTCTCAAAATTATAATGTATTTGCTCAAGGGAGAAATACTTTTCATTTTGTTTTCAATAATTCATGAAAAACTCGTTAGTTGACGATAATGACAAATGTCAATCGTTATCATCCTTCCAATCTAGATCGTTATGTCGGCAACAAGTAAATACCTAAATGAATTTCATTTTTCAAATCCTACGACGAGAAAAATATTCCAGTTTTGTCGATCCAATCATGAACATCAACACATATTACGAAATATTTATGAGAATATACCATTATGCCACTTATTTGGGCATGGCACCTTATCTTGCAGAAAAAGGAAACAAGTGTTTTAGACTGATAGCTCTGTGTCACTTGTTTATTTTCACATCCTTTTTAGTGTATTCGTATCTGACCGAAGACCTCAAGAAGACCAACTTTTTCCTGATGCTGTACCGCTTAAGAAATGCTGCAGGATCCCTAACAAGCATTTCGTACATTCTGATTACGCTGTACCAGCAAGAACGCTGGAAAAACTTGTTAGAAGTTTTAGGACGTTTTCGGGAAACAAATGGCAAGAGAAGAAGCAACGTGATTCTGAGCATATCAGTTTTGTTGCATGTGATTCTCATCACATTCTTTTCAGTAGAGGGTTATTTCATCGCACAGAAAAATATTAGACTGCTAGACTGGATGATGATTTGCTACGTACGTTTCCATCTATATCTGAAGATGATTACTGCTTTATTTGTAATCTGTTCTGTGAGAATTCTGGCAAGCATTTTTGACGATCTCCACAGAAACTTGGAGAATGAAACCAAGCTGATTCTCTACAGTGGTGTTTCTGAAATAAGGATCGCCAACCATTTGAGAGAAATGGGTACCTTATTTGGTTCGTATTGCGACATTGTTGCGAATTTCAATAACATTTTTGGATGGCCTTTGTTTTTTCTGTTGACCTATGCGTCTTTGGTAATTCTCTTGGACATCAACTCCATTTTGATTTTAATGGAAAAGAATGAATTCGTACTACGAAATGAAATGGGGAATATTGTGATGATGGTTTTGCTTATGGTGAGTTTTGTGAATGAATAACATTTCAAATAGAAATAAATGCTGACTGAATGTAGAAAATGGTCGAAAGACGTCAACAAGTCCTCGAAAACTGATAATAAGTCATAGGTATGTATGACTGCGGACCAAAAATTACTTGAAGTACAGTACTCAGTACCCCAATAACTTCGATAATAATGAGTAATTACCCAATAGACATTTGAATTTACATTGAGAGCTCACACGGTGGTAATTGAAGATACAATATAAGTTTCTGTCTGGTCTCGATTGGCAAAGTTCCACCACATGGTGTGGGAGAAATTCTCTGTTGGTAAATTTTGCTACAACAGTTTGTATACACTTTTTTACCAGAAATAAAATATCTGAAAATATTAAAATCTCTAGTTCTCTCTCCAGACCTTCCTGCATAGCCAGAAAGCAAGGTCTACTAGAGTCTTGATTATTCCTTTTTTAGTCGATTCATGGTGCTTGGATTCATGATTCAGATACTGTCCCGTGTGAGTGGGTTTTCGGTATACAGATGTTTCCCACTTAGTGTCGGGTCTCTTCACCAAAACGTCTAAGAAAGGCAAACAATCACCTTTTAACAAACCTCAAGTTTCTTTACTAGACATATGGTCCTCAGAATGAATAGAGCTAAAACAATAATACAGAATTATAATCATGATATAACGAAATGATGTTTTTTATAATCATTTATATTTCAGAAAAAATATAAATTTATTTTTATTTTCAGGTCTCCATCTTCTTGATAGTATTAGCGTGTGATGGGGTCTACAAGAACGCTAAAAAAATTCCCGATGATTTTTTCAACTTACAGAGGAGCTTGAGAAAAAGTGAATTGAAAGACGAAATACTTTTCTTGGTCTACACGAACAGTGAAGATATACCGGCTGTCTCAGCTGCTGGATTTTACCGATTCACCCTGTCACTTCTACCGGTGACATTATCTACGATAATGAGTTTTCTGTTGATTTGTATTCAGGTCAACATGTTCGTTTGAAAAAAGTTCATAGATGCAATTTATGTAGTTTATTCATAAGAATGCACTTGCGATTAGACGTTTTTATAGAATTATCACAAATGTTGAATCCACTCATCTTTCGATGCATATAAGAATGTATTTTATTGAATGTATGTTCGCTTAGACTATAGCTGAGTGATCATTACTGTTACAGGGTGTTTCCTAATTACGGTACGAAACTCCAGAGGGTGATCCGTTAGGTTGTTTTGAGAAAAAAAAGTTCATATGAACATATGTTCGGAGTTGCTTCGTTTCTGAGATACAGGGCAATGAAGTTGAAAAAACCGTATATCATAAATATCCTTACACCGATTTGGTTAAAATTCGCTACAGTTATTTGAAGTAATCAGACGCCTATTTAGCCCGAACTAGAACAGGCCACTGACTGTTTTTGTAGTTTTCAATTTTTCCAGATTATGCAACTAAAATACAACTTTTTTGTCGCTTGTGTTTTTTTCATATCAAGCTTCTTTTTCGAGAAAAAAAATCACTTAAAAACTATCCATGGACAACATAAAATAAATACCAAATGTTAATAATAAATGTTCACCTTCTGATTGAATACACGACTGCAATCAATTCGTCATTGATTGTCTGACACGTTCAAAAATATCTGAAATATTCCTAATGACATTGCAATTGTCAATTATTCGATTCATCAAGTCATCCACATCTAGTACAGGAGTTTTATGAACAAGAGCCTTCAGATGACCCCATAAATAAAAATATAGAGGATTCATATCAGGACTGCGAGCTGGCCAAGTTTGAGGACCTGCACGTCCAATTCAGCGACTAGGGTAAATGATGTCGAAATGCTGATGAGCAAGAACACTAAAATGAACTGGAGCTCCCTTGTTCATAAACCACATATTACCTCTCATAAGTCCTCTAAGGATTCACTTCTCAATCTTGCTGGTGGAAAATTGTGCCAATTAGGTAGTCATCAATCATTCCTACTCAAACGTCCATCAGAAATTGTTGCTGAAAATGACTTTCTGGGTCCGGGTCAGAAATAAATAAATTTTGCATCACATTTGACCAAATTTCATTAGCCCTGATTGAATATTGTGAAAAACACACAGTTAATATGGTGCTACCTTGACGAATATGCGCCTGAAGAAAATAGTCAAAATTAGAAAGTCTTATGAAGCATGAGTGGTGGATATTAGACAAAAATCACAAAAAATAATCTCATCCTATGTAGCTGAAATTTTGCATTTCGGCTGGAAATTCTGTTTGGAAGATTTTTTTTCTATAAGTTCAAGTATTCAAGTATTGCATGTACAAAAAATATAACAAATTTTTTTTCTTTACAAAATGGGGTTAGATTTGCTCTCTGAGTAAAACAAACCTAGGCATAATGGCCTATGTGTTTATTGTATCCTGGGCTTCTCTGAAAAAACCATTAGTACTCTGTACATAAGCTATGTTAAAAATTTAAAAAAATTTGGCGGGCAAAGATTGACAAGATAAAAACATAAGGAAGGTAACTAACTCTAGTGTAGAGTATAACTTCAAACATTTGTTTGCACATATCTCTATCAAAATTCTGAATGATATTTGAAGATTTGTAGAGGGCAGGGATAGCAGCAAATGGTGAGTGTATTTACTATCGTTGTATTTTATAGAAAGTTTTTTCGTTTTCCAGGATATAGGTACCTAGTTGTCTATTTCAGTTTTGAAATTCCTTATTTTGTCATTTTTTTTCAAAATGCACTGGTATTTCATTGTAAAATTTCGGAGCGAAAAATAGAAACGTTCTCTGGGTTATAGTTTTTTTAAATGTATGTATTGCTTATTCTTTATTTTCAGTTTGTCTGATTGGTTGGACAGATCTGCTTCGAAGTGAGTTTATAGTTGTGTGAACTCGAATTATACATTGATGAGCATACAAAAGACTGATTGGTAGGATTTTTATTGCTTCATATTGTAATTTTGTGAAATACTGTTTCTTTTTTCTGAATATGATTTCTAAGATTGGATTTTGTATGATATTTATTTATTTATTCATTTATATTTATTATCCATACAGCCCATTATAGACTAATTACATGGATAAACTGTTGGCAAATGCACTATAATAATAGCTATTATATATAGATCTTGATTACTAGAGTATTAATTACTGATACCAGAATTGTACGGAGTCGTCCAGAAATACACTGAGTGGATTCGTGAAATATATGTTCAGTTCAACAGAGTTGAATTTAAAATTTTTTCTGAAATTGTTTCACTGATAGAGGTAAGGTCCAATCTAAATCCGTAAGTAGATTGAAATTGTTTGCTAATTTGAGCATAGCTAAAAGAGGTGCTCTCGATGATGTACATATTGCAAAGATATTAAACATTG
>WOGR01001140.1:7307-21001 GCA_015342045.1 Leptinotarsa lineolata
GCCATACACAAAAATGATCCGACAAGCCATAGCATCGAAGTTTGGCTAGCAAACCCTCATGCCACACACGGTCAAAGGCCCTAGAAATATCAAGCGCAACAGTTCTTACTACACAATTTGAGTGTATATCTAAGATAAAATACGGGTTCAATCTATTTATTTAAAAACAAAATGAAGAGAATATGGAATTCAAACTTAAATAGGCAAAATAAGACTTTTTTTCAAGTATACTTCATAAAAACTCCTATGAAACCTAAGTAACAGATTGTACAGAAGTTCATTCAAAGTGGCTCGTTTTCAACTTAAATAATTTGTAGCTCCCGAACCATGAGCTTCAGATCATATGTTTTACACTTTGTTGAAATCTGCTTACTATGGAGCATCTGATAATGCGAAACAATATAGGGTGATCCAATAAAAAAAAATAGTGACATGCTCTTGGGGTGCGATAGAGGAATTAACATCAAATCTGAATATGTCAAAATGTGCCCCCCTGTATACTGTTGGTGACGTGTTTTTTATTTTACCTGAAAATTATTGTACCAAAAGTTATTCAGAGTGAATCATTTTAAATGGAATGCACTCTATAAATTAACAATGGGAAGGTTTTTCACTTTTGTGAATGAAAATGTTCATGGTGAACTGATAAAGAAACACGTTGTTCAATGGTGAAATGAGAAAAAAAAAATGTTAACAAGATTTCACTTGGCGCACATGCAATCACTTTTAGCATTTCCCGCATTCTCGAATCGCATTGGAATTTCAAAAAATACTCCAATGTGGAAGTCACGTACACGTATCCACCATTAGGTTACATTAGAGCCCATCTCATCCGGAAATATATTTGACATATCATTTAGTATGCACCAGGTGCCTTTGGAAACCTATATATTTCTACTCTCCCTACTAATTTTGCACGATTCCAATTTCAATGCCGCAGATTATTTTTATTCATTCCGATGTCTGAAGCTCGAACAAAGCTCTTTTTGTTTTTCTTAAAGATTCCGAGAGAAAGTCACGTGCATACGGTCTTGGTGATTTCGTTTTCGAATTGTCGGTTATTTTTCTTTGTCTTCAGCAATTTCGTTAAATTGAGGTCCGCTGCAGTTAGTTCTCTGCAGCGGAAATTCACTTCAGTAGTCTCTTGAATTACTTACTTTGTTTCTAGGAGTCGGGTGATTGATGTTGTTATTGTCTAGACACTTACCTGAAAAGAAAAACAGAAAGTGAATATCCAGAAGTTATATAATATTTTACATGTGAAGAAAACTTGTAGTGCTTTTTGAACAATAAAACAAAATGTTTACTCAAGCAGATGAAATGGTGTACATTTCAATAAAATATTATTCAAAATTATCATCTAAAAAACAAACGTGATAGTTACGGTTTCTTCTGATTGTTGAGATCAGATATTGCTGCTCATCAAAACTCATTTCGTGAAGCCCCAGAATAATTAAAACTTCCAACTCGGTTAGCTATCAGAGTATTTTATCTTTAAGTTGAGGTATAATTTTTGATACTCTCAAATCAGCATACCAATTTTTAATTTTCTTTATGACCAATGAGAAAAGAGTTAGTGGAAGTGAACGGATCAAAATTATAAAATGACTTACCGATGGTAGAAAAACGTCGTCACACGGAGCAGAATGGGAAACAACTGAAGTACAGAGTTGTACAACTTTCCAAATCTAAAACCTGATTTGAAATGATTTGTGTTTTTTAAGTTCTTTCATAAGAATCAAATTATTTTTCGGGCGACGATTTCCGTGACATGAAGTCGTGATATTATGAATAAATTGAGTTCTCCATCTTTTAATTTTATCCAGATTGGCGCTGAAAAGGCAATAAGACAAGTATCTGATTCCGAAACATCGATGTCTGCCATTGAGGATGACATTATTCCGTGTAAGTGAAATTTGACTCCTTTCATATACCTACTTTATTGAGTAGCCTTCCTATGAATGATATCTGATTCAACTTCCTAACGAATGTTCAGAGTATAAACTCAATAGAAGAAAGTGTTTCGTGTATAATTCAATATTCATATATAGGAACTTTTTCGAAAATGTTCATCGTGCTAAATAGGGTAGTACCGATTCTATTGAAAGTACTGGACGGAGGTGAGCCGCGAATGAAGATACATATTGATAGAAAGAATACACCACTAATATATCGGTAATACAGGGTGTTTCAAATTCGATCCTCACCATTGGGATTTCGGAAACTATGAGGAATATGAAGATGGTTAAATTAAGGCAAAGTTGCGCATTTAGCTTACTAACAATATTCCGTTGAGAAAGTTCCGCAATTCCGAGTATACCCGGAGATATCCGGAAAAAACAGAAATTTTGGAAAATGGCTTTCCGAAATTTCAGGATACACTCGGAATTTCAGAACTTTCTCAACGGCATATTGTTAGCTAATAATTGTATTGCTAATTCCACCATCTTCGTATCTCTCACAGTTTCCGAGATCCTCATAGTGAGGATCGAATTTAAAACACCCTGTATAAGTCACTTGATGATAATATAACATATGCTCTGAACTATCACGAGTCATGAGATTTTGCTCTCTATCTAACACTTAATCAGATTTTCCGCATTGTTTGTTTTGCTTGTCAAGTCTTATTTATATGATAGAATACAACAGGTAAGATGAAATCTTAAAATCTCCGGTTTTTTGAAAATGGGTGCTTCCCAGGACAGTACTGTGGGACCATTCATATACATTATCTATATCAATAATTTCTCTCTTCACCTGATATGAATACCATCTCAACACAGATGACAGTCGTATTTTCCTTGAATTTTTTCATGGTAAGAGCAACGAACTACATCAATGTCTTGAATTAGACTGAACTTCATAAGTGGTGAATCATTGAAAATGGGTACGAATAAATCTTTCGCATGCTATATTTTGTATGCTTATTTGCTCCTGTCTAGAAGATAACCTCTTTCGCATGCTTATTTGCTACTGTCTAGGTCTAGAAGATAACCTCAGTAAGAGATACCATGAAAATTCGGATAGGATGTAATATGATGAAAGTTGCTCATTTTTGTGGAAATCTTCAATAGATTATGCAGGGACAAGTTACGATTCAAAGATGGTATTACCCAAAAATTGAAGAAACGAAGATTTTCAAATAGATGATATCGATTGAATATGAATTGTATAGCGAAACACGTGTTACTTGTATGAAAAAGTCCATACTCCTGGCACTAATCTCAAAACACTTGCTGGGTTTGATAACTTCAGTATTATACAATTAGCATTGCATGAAAGTATTACACATAGAATTTTTTTGGGAAAGAAAGTAATTGGCTTTCTACTACTCCATCTTGATACAAATTTTTACCTTTTATTTAGTGTAGGAATCTTTTGAATGATATCTGATTCAATTCCACAATGAATGTTTGGATCACAAACTAAGTAGAGAAAAATGTTTTTTTGGTATAATTTTTGTATAATGAAAGTATTTGTTTCGAAATATTTTTTCTTTCGTGTAATTCAATGTTTCAATTTAAACACGATTCGTTTGACTGGGATTTAATCAAATACCTAAGCGAATGAATGTCATTACGATGTCATCGATGACATGAATGATATCCAGATTGGTACTAAAGAGCCCTAAGGCAAGTGTCTTACGGCGAAACGTCGATGTCTACCACTTAGTATGACAGGGTTCCATGTAAGTGAAATTTTTACCTTTCATTTAGTATATTGTGTAAGGGTCCTGTAAATGATATCTGATTTAATTCCATAACGAATGCTTAGACTACAAACTGAGTAGAGAAAAGTGTTTCTTGTATAATTCAATGTTCATATAAAAGTATTTGTTTAGAAAGAAGGTTTCTTTCGTTTTAATCAATGTTTATATGAAAGTAGCTATTTCAGGAGGACCTTTTCTTTTCTTTCAGTTTGTGTCTGAAAGTTATATAGCTTTCTGCTCCTGCGTCAGTTAATGGAAGATATGGTAGACTCTCAAAGAAAAGGAAAAAGGAAATAGAAACAATGGAAACTCTCCACAAAGATGTGTAGAGAGAGTATTGATACGAAATTCCACTTATATGAAATATTATCATTCTCAATGGTGTACTCCTAAGTTTAGGGACAAAATACTTGACATCTTCCTCATTAGCAGCATTTGAGATAACATCATGAGACTAATCACTCTTTTCTTTCATGAAGTTGCGATTGTATGTCACCTGAAGAGACAACTCTGATCTTGTTACAATGACAGTTCGTATCAATATTCATATTCAATCCCAGCCTTAAAATACTCGTATTTCAGGAGGGATTTATTTTTCTGGAAATGGAACTTTCCGACTTCCTCCTTTCCTGAAAATAAATAACTCCCTTTCAATTCAAATGAAATTCCTATGGCTAGGATCAAATTAATCAACCGTATGAATGTTAATTCGAGCTGTTCAATGCACGCTTCACCAATCAAGTAAGAGTCTTCAGAAGATGAAGCAAATAGAGTGTTTTCTTCATCTCAAGTTGGCGAAATGCGCATCAAGGAGAGTATGGCATTTCTGGTGATTCGGGAAAATGCTTGTTCTGGATTTATTCTAGGCCAGAGGTTCCAGTTTCACCTCTTATTAAGGATGATAGTGTTTGAAAAAATGTGTTTTGCAGCGTTTCTATGACTGATATCTGTTCAATTCCATAACGAATATTCATAATACAAACTGATTGGAAAAAATGATTTTCATGTAATTCAATATTCATTTCGAAATCGTTGTTTTGAAATGTTCTCTTCCTCATTCAATGATTATGTGAAAGTAGTTATTTCGACCGGGTTTCGTCTTCTAGTTTATATCTGCGAAAAATTTTTGTAATTGTTGGATAATTCATTTCTTCCATCCTTTGGGAGATTCCCACATTTCTAGTTTAATGAACGAGAAGTAGATATTTCAAAAGCCCCTTTCTCAAAAACATATTCTCTTCTGAAAGCATTCTCCTATCAATTTACATTGAAGTTGATTTTGAACCAAAAAGTAACTAGAATTAGGAAGTGTGAAAATGAAAATTTTTACCCCAGTTGTTGAAAATTATTTTCGCTTCAACCTCAGAACTGCATGCCTACAAAATTGTTCAAAACGATGTAATTGAAATTGACATTTCAAAGCGATCCTGTTTAATTTTTTTCGATATGATATGTATCTAATCTGGTAACCATATTTTATGTCCAAATGTAATAACTTGGCACTGAGAATTACCACACATTCTGATATTCCAAATGGTTGAAACACTAAACACTATATCGTTCTCAGCGAAAAATCAGAAAAGCAAGCATTTTGGCTTCTCATTAGTATGCAAAACTTCCCTTACAGATTCCTGTTAACGGAAAGAATGGGCCGGCGCGTTAAGAATGTTAATTTCGGCAGTAGCAGCAGCGGGCGTTAAATTAATAATGATTGGTACGCCATTTATTAACGCAAATTACAGCCATCTAATTGGATGTCGTACATAGCACAATCTCGTGGTTGCAATAACTCATTCTAACATTAGGTATACTTGCTCTCGGAATCAGCTATGACTCAGGGGATCGCGACTTTCGAAGAGAATGAGATCCTAAATTTATCAAGACCATCGCTATTGGTAACTTGTAATCAGGAATGTTATCGAGCATTCATAAGCATCCATCTGAGATAATATGTAACGTATTCGTTTGTGACAAATGACCTGTAACGTAATCGCGAACATGTTACGTTACGGCTAGCGATATATTGTTGTATAACAATCGTAACCACTTTGACATGCGTAACCGTTACAAGCCTAACTATTGCTTTTCATTGCCATTGTATCGAGGGACTGTTACGTTACGCACGTCCTCAACAAGTTTCAGCCTTTTCTTCAGACGAAGGAGTAGCGAGATCGGTCGTAACTTTCTCTCTCTCTCTCTCTGGTTCATCGTCGACAAGTAAGTATAACGCCAATTGATTGCGACGTTATTTCGTTTCTCGTTCAGATAGTTGACACGGCAAATATTCAAAATGCTTTCGAAAGCTAAACATGTAAATCTTGCAGCGAGTCGAACATGTACTGCGTTACGTAACGAAACATTAGCTAATATAAATACGCCCCTTTTCAATAACTATTCCATAAACCCAGTTACCATCAGCAAATTATCGATCATATGATGGTTTTCGCAAGACGTCTGCCAATAAATCAAAAAATTCCTAAATGAATGATGATTGTAATTTTGGCAAAGCAGTTCTCAACTGCATTGTCAACATTTTTGAATTCATTATCCATGAAAAGATAAAGTCTCATTTTTAGAGTTACATTTCAGGTCATCAGCATGATTTCACGAAAAATAAATCGGTGGAAACAAAGTTGTTGACTTTCACTACAAAAGTATGTGAGAATATGGAAAAAAATCAGGTTGAGCCTAGCAACACAAAACAAAGCTATCTGGTGTTAGAACACGAATGCGTTGTTTTTCAGCTCTAGTTTCCGTGGAGAGAAAGACCCAACAAATCTCGTTTAGGGTCCATGTCAGAGGTTGACAATGCGCTGCCAGCCTTTACTCTTATCTCTATCTTTAAATCAACAATACATTTCGAATTTATACTTCCATCACTATTGTGACCAATGATGGTAACAACAGCACTGGTGTTGGATAATAATAATAATAATCAAAATAATCAGTGATCTTCTGTCGTGTCTCAAGATCATGTCGGCATACCGCACCAAGGCCAAAATCTTGGCCTAACAATTGCAGAACGCTGTCATTCTTGACTCATTGCGTCTTCTTAGGGCACATGATTCTCAGACCCAATGATCACTTATCCCATTGTATGGAAAGTGGTTATTGGTTTATGATGCTGGCCCTAACTTCCGAATGTGTTGTGCCTTTGGCGACAAGATTTGACAAGCTCGAGCTCCGGGAAAAAAGATTTCGGACGATTCATATAAAGGTTCAAGGTGTGATATTTGGTGTTATTGAAACACGGTGGAGAAAACGATGAGTGATATATCACTTGATTCGCTTTCAGAAACAAAAACAGGTAATGTAAATGTAAAAATTGGGATTAATATGAATTTTATTACAGAAAAGATGGAATAAAATGAGATATAACTATCAGTATATAAATGAATAAATAGTGCATCATATTTTTGTTCGAATATCGATATAGATATTGAGTATCGATATTTATAATCGTTTCTGAGTTACAGCATGTTTTTCGAAAATGTGAATTTTCGAAAAGTTGCTGTGACGTTTTTCTTTCGAAATTTTCTTGTTTCTATGAAAACAATTTTGAAACACTTTTTTACGTAGAATTCAATGGTGTAAAAAATTATTTTTTCAAATTAGATATCAATTGTTATTGATGGAAAACTATTTCATTCAATGAGACTACCTGTATATTTATGCATATTTCAATTGAGCTCACCTCTCCAAAAATGTAGCACACTTGATGTTTTGCTAGAGTCATCTTACGATGCGGCCATGAAACAGAATGCAAATTTTTACTGGTAGCTGTCAAATTATGATTCAGGCAGTAAAAACTCTCTTCAATTAGTGGTTTCTGTTCAATTTTCAAACACATTCGCAATGAAGTATGAGAATTATGAAAAATGGAATATGATAGTCTGTTTTATAGAAACCAGGGAAAATGCAGAAGCACAACCTTTTAGGGACATTTTCGCAAAATTGCGACACAACATGATTTTATGGTGGTCAATTTAAAAAGAAACGGCTGAAATTATATGAATCAAATAGAACGTTTTAGGAGCTGTTGAAAATAATCCCAAATGTCCAACGCAAAATTTCAAAATATCAACAGGCCTACCAAGAGCTGACGTTAGGAGGATTTTGAAAAAACACAAATTCAAGCCATACAGGACCAAAAGAGTTCATCAACTCAGACCAGGAGATTTTCAAGGCAGCACGGCGTTTTGCCAGTGGTTCCTGGAAGGATGTAACCGAAAGCGTGATTTTTTGTTAAATTGTATTTGAACAGACAAAGCCTGTGTGAGCAGTTTTGACATTTTCAACCACTACAATTCTTATACTTGGGCCCAACAAAATCCTCATTCTATTGTGGAGTAGAGAAGTCGAAGAAAATTTGGATTAAATGTGTGGGCAGTTGTTTTCAGGGGTAGAATTACCAACCCGTTCATTTATAATGGCCCTCTCACATCTCAGAGGTATTAAGAAATTTTAAGGCAAAATATTGAACCCTTTGTTGATAGATCGCCACTAATGCAGCTCAAAAAAATATATTTTCATCAAGATGGGGCTTCGCCTCACAACACTGTAATTGTCACCAATTGTTTGATTGTAAATTTCGGTGAAAATTGGATAGCCAACCAAGGACCTGACCGTTGGCCGGCCAGGCCACCGTACCTAACGCCTATTCACTTTTACCTCTGGGGAAGGTTGGAAGATCTCATTTTTAAATTGCCGACCAATTCTAGATACGAATTGGAAGCGTCAGTGATGCAAAGTTTTGCTTCTCTCTCTCCTATTGAACTAATTAATTCGGCAAAAAACGTTCAGGGAAGGGTGTCGCCTGTTTGAAGGAGAAGCTGGTAGACATGCTGGTAGTATGCTACATTTTCGGAAAGGTAATTTTAAGCCCTATGAATATGCAGAAAAATACAGGGTGCCCCAGAAATAGTTTCACATCGATAGCTATTGATATCTCATTTGAAAAAAGAAGTTTTTTTGCACCATTGAAGTCTACGTGAAAAAGTGCTTTGGAAATGTTGTCATAGAAACAAGAAATTTATGACAGGAAAAAAGTTCCAGAAACTTATCGAAAATGCAACTAGTTTGAGAACAGGAGTTTCCCTTTAGAACTGTCCAATCTGATCCACTCTGTACAAATGCCTGTTGGATATATTTCAATGTCGATCAAGGAATTAGCCAAGAAAATAGTTGTTTTCCGTCATGCTCTTGCCACATCCAACTGCGTAAGAACATTGGAAGAGGTGACTATTTCAAAAATCATTTCAAAATATTTATTTTTTTTAAGATCATTTTGTATGAAATCATGTATGTGTATTCAAGTTACCATTTGCTTTTTTTCTTGAAATTTGTAGGTCACTATTACTTGCTTCGAAACGATTCCTATCAAAATGAAGTACTATACCACCAAATAGATAAACCTACTTCAGTTAATCACGCCTCTTGATGAATACATTACCTTGATTAGAATATAAAACGGGTAAAGAATAACAAAAACTACCAGATTGACAACCGATAAAAGCTTTCGCCTGGATGACAGAAGCCAGCCAAGATTCATGGACTCCTGACAACATTGCGTGACCGAGGTCTTGACCTCATATGACTACGGTTATCAATGGGAATCGTGTATAGTGTACATAAACCCTCACCCCAAATAATGTCTAACTACTGGTTGTTAACGTAACCTGGTTTATTGTGATTCAAGCAGTGATTAACATTCGCGAGAATTATCGCTCTTGTCTACCTCGATTTTATAGCTTCGTATATAAGTTACGTGTTGGGGGAAATCGGTGCAAAAGGGACTGTATCATTAGAATAATGATAATGGCAATTTTATAGATCAGAAAACAGGACCACCTCTTTTTTGAGCAGAGACAAATATAACTGGGAAAAGTCGACTCGTTTCCATTTCAAATAATAGGAAATTGAAAAATCTTCATTGCGACCTTTCTTTATAGAATTCCGTCTTCAAATTTTTTTTCTAATACTTTTATTTCATCACTATCAGAAAAAATTCAACCATGTAGCACAACACATATTTTTCGCAGCATCAGCAGCTTCAAAGTCATCATCAGACATATCTCAATTCACCTGAGTAGAGACTAGTAACTTTCATATTTAGAACACGAAGACATATATAAACTCCATATTTTTTTTAATAATACGCGGGTGGTTGAGAAACGATGTACGATAATTCAAATATCCAATGAGATAAAATGATATTGACAGGTAATAAACATTACTACAATGATAAAAGAACTGGGGCTTTCACAGCCGGAGTCAGGATTGAAGAAAACAAAATCCTGGCTGTTAGGCCGTTGTCGGGAGTAACCTAAAGTATCCAACGTTTCGTATGCTACTGCGGTAGATATTATCAGTGTCGAAGATTATATTTGAAGTTTCAGCAGTGACTATCAGTCGTTGCACATACCACTGATGATGTCTTCCGCAGTGGGAGATGAAACGTCTGGTACTTCAGGTTACTCCTGACCACGGACCAACATCCCGGATTCCATCTCCTTTAATTGCAAATTTTTATGTTAATTTTCTTCTGTATCAGTCTATTACATTCTTTTCGGTGCGGAAAGTTTTCAACGGGCCTTTCTGTGATAGTATTAGAAAACTTAGACTGTTATTGAAAAACATTTTTCAGTGTCCTCCTGATTTTAATGGTATACCAGAGTTGAAAAATATATTTGTTTTTTCAAAACATGACCGAGTGTGGGAAGATGATTGTGTTTTTTCCCAAACACTTACATCTTTCAATGAAAATTTAAAAAAACTTATGTGTATTCATTCACATCTATCTGTCAATTTTTAATTAAAGATCTGCAAGAGAAACTTGGAGTTATTGTGTGTTTTCGAAATCTAGATACGAAATATATTGGTCTCCACCTTTTTGAGACATCTCTGATGGGAAACTGTATGAAGTGACTCTGATGAACTTTTCCTGAAAAGGATCGTTAAAAAATACATATGAGACTTCTTATGATAATGGCAATAAAAATCGGTAAGGAAACTGAAAGTCAGTGTTTGAGAAAGAAATTGATCGAATCCAGTTAAAGAAAATTGGTATATACCAGTTATTATGAATATAAAAAAAAAATTATTATCTTTCCAAAAAGTCAACTCTTGTTGAAACTAATTAAAATTTATCATTCTTCAGTTCAGCTATTGTTCCTATTTTGTTAACATATTCATCTACGCCAATGTAAAAAATTATTACTCTTCCATTCATTTATATTTATATAGAATATAATGGAATCGGATGTTTTGGAAACATCTGTTGCGTTTTTATAAAACTGTGTAGTGAAAATCTCACAATAAAGTGTTTCATCAATCTGAATGATTATGTAAACCAACTGGTCACCCCTTAGCAACATACAAATTTTGAAAAAATTTATGGAAGTTGACTACCCATTTCTGTTCTGTAATTCAAACAAAAAATTGAATTATGAACTAGTAGAGAAATTAACTTCATTATTATTATTATCATCTGATTGAATCAACCCTGCAAGTCTTGCCATTTCCGAAATAGCAATAATGGGATCAACTGAAAAAACGGTCTGTAACGTCAAAAATCTGAAGGAATTTATCTTCTCATTTCATTTCGATAATCCCAACCCTAACGGGAAAGGGATTGATGATAATTTCTACCCTAACGGCGTAGGGATATTCATCAGATCCATAATTTTTGAAGTGAGATATAGATTCAAAAGTCATAAAACAATTCTGATTATTTACCTTCTCTCAAAAACAAAATATCTGTGGATGTTATCACAAACAATCAGAACGGAACATCTCCATCAATACATTTCATATACAGGACTTCTCATGATGAGCGTTAATTAGCCGTTTCTGGCAAACTATTCAACGGATCAACCTGAAAATTCCACAGTATGCATAAGTCAACATGATCTACACGCCTAAAATATTTTAGACGAAGCGGCGTTGTCGCTTCTACTGTAAAGTAGCGGCTTCTTTGATTTTTCAAACGGATCACCCCATATATAATATCATATTATGATTCATTATCATGCAAATCTTCATTACTGTAACCTAATCCTGACATTATCCTATTATAATTGGTAGCTATCACAATCAGTCAAAACCACCAACGAAAGTCTGACGTTAAATAATTGGAATAATGTTCTATCCGGCTGTTGTGTTTCCGGAAATTATTCAGAATCAATTTGAACCGTTTTCGTACTATTCCTATAAAATTTAGTATTTGTGCAAACCTATGATGTTTGATGAGTTTTGAAAACTATTGTTCATTAAACAAAATTTTTCAATAGCGTCATGATCATCTCAGATGAAGTTGTTTTTTTTTTAATACATAACAAATCATATATCAATGAAACCAAAATGGAAAGCACTATTTTTCTGTATGAAAAACAATATGGCGCCTATGATAGAAAAAAATTTGATGTTGATTTCCAAAAAAGACGAAACATCGGATAGTAAATCTGAATATGAAAAGGTGTAGCTGAAAAAAAGTATCAATGAAAATGTGTTCTTGGTTTCGAGGTATATTGCCGAATATACCAGATTTTTTCGGATATTTACGGAAATACTCGGAATGTTCCAAGGTTCAAAACGGTATTTTGTCAAGCACAAAAATAGCAACTTTGCCCTAATTTTGAGGTTCGATGTATCTCCTGCAGTTTAGGAGATCCCAATGATGGGGGTCGAATTTGAATTACCCTGTATACCAAAGTGAAATTATCATTTAGCATCGAATACGACTGAAATGAACACAAATATTGATGAAATCAACCAACACCGAAGCAATTACGGGTTGACAATGATATTAAGTATGAAGATCCTTGTAAGTCTGAAACAACAATTGGAGATTACTTCAATGTTGTTCTATTAATGCAGCTATTATTCACACAGTCGAATACTGTAGAGAGAGTTTATGTAGAAACAATATTACTTACACACATTACCAAAACATGTATAAAGGGATTTCGGTTTTGGGGAGATATAAGTGATTTTTTTCATTTATATATTTTCGAAATTAGGTTTGAATGTATATTATAACACCACTATGGAGATATTGCTATTGAAAACGAAATCCAATGAAATGAATGAATTAACTGCATTTTCATTCAGTAAGGTGGTGAATTTTTCAATTTTTCCTTTATTACTCTTCAGCAGATTCTCTGTCGATTTATCTTTATCTATTTTTCAGATTGTGGAAGGTCATATACCCAAAAAATAGTAAGGAGAATTGAGTCCCACACAAAAAAATGTATTTCAGATAATATACGTCCTTCACTTTATGAATGACCGTTTTAATTTTTTAGGGTCATTCTTGTCTTGACACCTATTCCTTTGTCATTGTTCATACAGTTCATCCCTATTCTTCTGGTCTTATTGTTTGGTTGTTTTTTCATTCATTGATCATTTAAAATACGGCTCAGCGTGTTCGAATCTAATTTTAAAAAATGTGCGTGTTTCAAAGTTAGCATGGCAACATCAACTACCCGAGAAGTCAAACTTTCAATTAATGATCCAGATGTATATACATTGTGACATCAAACAAACAACGATAGCTCAATTGAATTATTTCAAAATAGGAATTTCAATAATAGTAATGAATTTATTTTAATCAGATCATAATTCAAATGATATTGGAAAAGTCAAAAAAAAGAGAACACAGCAAATGTATAAATAAAATCTTGAATAACAGTTGAAGATATAAAGTAATATTTTGATAATTATCACCGGTCATATACCTAGGATCATAAAATACATATTCGAAATGCATTTGAAATACATTCAGGCACCGTATTCACTCAATAAAAATTCGTCTACTTTATAGTAACATTTACTGATGACATTTCTCAATTTATTTTTGAATATTCTGTAATTTCTCTCACTCGCAATTTTCTCCGGCAGCTTATTGTATAGTTGAACCCCTGTAAAGGAAGGGGCATTTTCGAACAGGGTTGTTCTATGTTGTGGTATCTGCAAACGAGTACCG
>WOGR01001141.1:7991-21001 GCA_015342045.1 Leptinotarsa lineolata
CTCATGGGTATTCTTCAAAGTCAATTTAAAACTTATTATCTTCGTGAATCTTCGAATTTTCCAAAAGACAAATGACGAATTTTCGAAAAACCAAACATAAAATTAACTCTCATCACTACAATTTCACTTCAACAAGTGTTGGTAATCCTAGGGATGAAATGGTAAAGTCCCTCCATGCTCCCTCCTGGGTTGAGTGCCCTGGAATAAAAACTTCGCCCCTCAAAATAAAATTCGTGGGGAAAACTTAATATCCCATTTCTTTCAACCCTGCTCTTCCGTGAGCGGTCCTCGATCCATAATGATAGTCACTTCAGCAAGATTGACATCTGACCTCTTTCAGTCGAAAGTCAGTCTTTAGGTGCTATTACTTTCTAATCTAATGTTTTGTTTTATCTTGGATTTCCGAACTGAATTTTTCCATGGGGCCCCCAAAAACTAACTGGAGGCTAAATACACGTCCACATATTGTGTGTTCAGTTCCAGGTCTTGGAATATGTATCTGTTGGGTATTTACCACGGCCTTTACGCACGCGTTCATAAGCGATTTGATGTGTTTTCTGTATGTCTCTGCAGGCATACAAGATTATTGGTAGTAGTACGGTCTGTATGATCAGCAACTTCACTTTCAGTCCAAAGTTGCTTTTTCGACCTATTATTGGTAATAGGTTTTGTCGGAGAGATTTCGTCATTTCTATTCTCTGCCGTACGTGAAACCTAGATGTTAATTTTCTGTCTAGGCGCCCAGGTATTTCGCTTTGTTGGTCCGCGGACTCTTTTGTCTGTTTCCTTCCGGGTGTATCAGCCTCCAGGTGAACAGTATCGCCTGACTCTTGTCAGGGTTTATACTGATCTTCCACAGGTTGGCTCATTCCTCTAATCTGTCTGCCTGTTGCTGCAAGTATCTAGTGACGTGCGCTTGGCTTGTTGATCTCGCAAATAGAGCCGTGTCATTTGCGTAGAGCGTCATCTTGTTGATGTTGGTGTTGTATCCTTTGCCGAGGTTGAAGTCTTCCGTCACAAAGTCGAATACTCTCAGAACTTGTAACTCTGTCAAGTGTTCTGATCTGAAACCGAACTGTTCTTCTGGTAGGATTCCTAGTTCACTGGTTTGGTCCTCTAATCTTTCCAGGATGACATATTCTGCCACTTTGCTTAAGGAAGAGGTTAGGCTGATTGGCCTGTAGTTATCTGGGAATAGGTGGTTCCTCTTTGGCTTCGGGATGTGGACAACCGTTGACTCCTTGAACGGGTACGGAAAGTGCTGCAGTCTGAGTATAGCATTTATGATGTTTGTTATAGCTGCCATAGCCTTACGTGTTAGTACTTTCAATGCCCGATTCGTTATTTGGTCCGGGCCTGGGGTTTTCCAAGAAGCTAGATGTCTTACGATATCTTTCACTTCCTCGGAAGATATTGGTGCCAGGGATTGCGCATATTCCCTTCTTTGTCCCTTCCTTGTTGTCACTGAACGGGACGTCGTTCTCTCAACACTGCCTCTCGAAATTGACCGTAAATGCTTACGCTTTCTTTTGGTCCGTGTAGACGATTCGATGCTCGCCGTGTATTGGCGGGCAAGGCTTTCGAGGACCCTTCCTAAGAGCTTTCTGCATTCTCCATACAGATTGGTTTTTGGTGTTTAGTTCTTCCAGACGGGTTGCCATTTTTGATCTCGGATTGTTTGTAGTTCTTCTCGCAGTATTCTGCCGGCTCTTTGCATACACTTTTTGTCCACTGGTGCGCGTGTCCCTTGATATCGTCTTCTCAGGCGTCTTCTAATTTTAATGAGCTCCATCCTCTCCTCTTCCTATTATAAAAAGGATGGGGTTGTGGTCTGACGATCCTTTGTCTAGTACTTTCGTCTTCGTAGTAGTGATATTCTATACTATGGCAACGTCGAGAATGTCTGGGACTTGGTTTTCTCGTGGATAATATGTTGAGGATTCTGGTGCTACTACCACGATTTCCTCGAATTATTCTAGTATTCTGACTAGATGTCTGCCTCTGTGCAGTTCCAGTCTCGTGACTTTGCGTTGAAGTCGCCTATTGTAACTGTTGGGTAGTGATCTGGGAACATTTGGTAAAGTACGACATATCTGAGATTCATGAAATAAGTTGAAGATTCTGAAAATATGATGGTCAGACAAAACTGTTATAGGAGGGTGGTTTCAGAGAACAAGCTATGAATATATGATTTTGTTAACTATGAAAGTATCGTGTCGCTAAACGCTTTCCAATACATTTGAAAAAAATTGATTTATTCAAATATTTCTTATCAGTATAGAGACTCAATTTTATAGATATAATAATATTTTTCAGTTGTTCATTATTTTTCAAACTGATTTGAAAGGATTTTCAAAAAGTGGACAGATGAGTCGTGTTTCAGTTTTTTATCGTATTTCGAAATTGTTATCTCTCATTCTAGTGAGTTCAACAACATTTCCATGATAAAAGTAGTCTTCAGAAGTTTCACCTCAATCGTACAGGAGATATTGAAAGTTTTTTTACCAGACAGTCACACTGAATTAAAAAAAAAAGTTCTTCATAGCTGGGCACTTTGTATAAAAGAGCCATAGATCTAACCCAATAAATAATAAGTTTGGTAATCCCTCCTGGAGATGATTATATGGAAATGGAGATTCAAATTGTAATACCAGTCTCAATAACTATTTTATATTTCCAGTGCGAATAGACCGAAAGAAATAATGGAAGTATTCAAAAATTGTAAGATATTTATTAATATTCTATTTAGGTACAATATAAATTATTATGAAGGATTCAAGTTCATCTAAGTAAATATATAGTATTTATAATCACATGAGTATAGATTTTGATATGTACGTTTTTGATTGACGGTACGGAATGATTATTCGATTAGGAATGATTGCGAGACATCAAAAGAACATTACATTAAATTAACAGTCACTGTTCGAAATAACAATATAAAATATCTAAGAACTCTACGAGACTAACTTGAACAATGCACTCGACCGGGTAAAATTAATTACCACATTTTATTTCATGTCATAAGTATGAGTCTACGAAAAAAACATATATACTCTATATATATACTTTAAAAAATAGTACAGTACAGATATCATTCCCGTATTTTAAACTCATTAACTTAATTAACTCATTTTGAAATAACAATAACAATTGTATTTTGCTTGAACTACGATTTGAAACTTTAGATGACAAAATTATATATGACATGAAATCAATTCACAACAGAGTTTGGATAAATCTAATCTAATGTGATGACTCAAACTGACCGATTATGAAATCAGAATTATTCAAAAAACCTATGACAATCACTCGATATCTATTTCGTTTTTTCATTAGAACATTTTTGAAGTTGAAGATACTAACGAAAGTCGAATGGTAATTTCAAGAAAATTTCATCTCAATTCAAAATCAAAGAACATGTCGAGTAACGCACTAGGTATAAAATCAGGAACGTTTCTTGGTCAATTGTGAAGAAAGCACAACAGATCCAATGAAATTAGGACGCTGTAGTGATTCGTATGATTATCAGGTGGTTCAGATCATACTTTCACTACGAGTCTATCCAATCTCATCACGTCAGGGCTTTGGTATAACCTGAAAAATTTTTCAATCCGGGATAACAAATATATTGAACCCATAAACGACATAACTCTTTGAATACAAAGTACCCCTTCAACCTCGAATTGCTATAATACCTGTAACCTTATATCGTTTGTTCAGAAAATGAAAATGGAACCGCTGGAAGGTTTCACGAATCATATGAATCTAATGAGGACAGATCAAGAGCAAGAGCTTTCCATTTCACCAACTTTTGATTCTGTTAACAAAACTAGGATGCAACTTTATCGCTTTCTCAAGAGAAGGATATCTTATGAGTCTACCTGAAACCAAATTTTTGAAGAACAGAAATAGAAACTACATCAGAAAATTCTTCTTGAACAGGTCAGCAAAACGGTTATGCTCAAATTAGGGAGAAAAAAACCCTATTTGGCTGAAGATGTCCTCATAAGGCTGATTGTTCTGAACATCAATGTGGGAAGTTATCTGAGAGAAACAGAAGAGCATCCAGCTGGTTGATGCTCTTCTGGGAAGATGAACACATCAGTTGATACCAAACATAAGTGAGTCGACGTGTATATCATATGGTGAAATGGACTATTGAATAACACAAGCACTTTCTTGGCACGACTGCTTTAGGAAATATTTGTTCAATCGACTAAGATCTAAAAGAAAGGAAAGTTAGTTACTGTGGAGAAATAGATAACGCAGAGCACACACTTTTCATATACATGAGATGGAATAGTGTTCGGCAAGAATACTAATAAGAAACGAGTGCGAAGTGGTGGGAAGAGGTTTTTAGCCAGTGAAAAATCCGACACACCTCCTAGTTTTCTATCACTAGTGGATGTCTAAGATTTGCCTCTCCTGGTGGATGCAGTTAGTATCCTGCAGCCATAAAATGCGTTACAGGTGACCTACCTCCCAAGCCACGCGTTTGTATTGCTTATCCACCTGACGAGAGTAGATGCAGAGACTACCGACTAGGAAAATGTACCATGGACAGTCAACCTGAGTAGATTATTCTCTACAATTGAAATTCAGGTCTGGTTGCAGATCACATACTCATGCCATGAAGCGCACCGGATCAGTTCTTCAGCATTTGTCGGAGCCTCATTGTTTCTGGCTGACCTGAAAGATCACTAACCAAATAAAATAATCATCCCCAGTAATTATACTGCAAGAGTTCCAGATCAAAATCCCATGCATTTTTTTATGGCGCTTCATTCTGTTTTTTACGGCCTCCGATCGGAACCTTGTGGAACACTCAACTCAAGGTAGGTGCGACGTAATCGTCCCCACTCCTCCACAGTAGGGATACAAAGCAACTCGGAGCTCACTTCAAGATCGCGCTTCATTGATGTTTCCGAGAGAGACTTGAGTGAGTGGAAGAGAGAAACGTGTGTCGTAATCGACGCAGAGAAGGATAGAATGAGCGTGAGCCCCTTTGGGATCCCGTGTCATTCATTGTGCCTTCACTACTGAGCCCTCTGGTCGCGTACCAGTCACGTAGTCATCGCCAGCGGAGAAAAATTGAATAGAAAAATTTTTTTTGGTATGAAAATCGAACCCAGTTCAACGGCGTGGAAGACGTTTTGCTCAGCCTCTACATCAGCGTGAGATCTTGAAAATAATTGTGAAATGTTGATATTCATGGCGGTTGTTTTGTCAGGACTAAAATTAACCCATTTTCTATACTTAATCGCATTTCTTGCTTTCCGTAGAATTTTGGGAAAATTGTAACGTCATTTTCATGTGAAAGATAAGAAAATATTCTTCGATTTGGAAAAGAGTTGATGTTTCATAAGAAGTGTGTGTAAGAGTGGGAGACATGTGACGTAATAGATGCAGAGAGATGGAGATGGTATTGAGGTGAAACATTGCCAGCGTAAGCATGACAGGTTCGGTGTTGTCGGTTGTAAAATAAATCATTGTTTATGAGGAAGATGAAGCGTTGTTGGTTTCAACGAGGCTGTAACGTTTTAACGGGCGATCCCATTTTGAATCTCTCCGATACTCATTCCATCCTTCTCTGCATCGATTACGTCACACGTTTCTCTCTTCTACTCACTAAAGTCTCTCTCTCTCTCTGGATTACCAACGACACACAAGCTTGAAATGCGCTCGGAGTCGCTTTGTATCCCTACTGTGGAGAAGTGGGGACGATTACGTCACACCTACCTTACGTTGGGTGTTCCACAAGGTTCCGATTGGAGGTCGTAAGAAATTCAGAATGTAGCGCCATAGGAAAATACATGGATTTCGAGCTGGACCTCTTGCAGTATAATTAATAGCAGCATTGAGAAGTTCGATTCATTTGGTCGAATTTGAAGTCATGAATTACAATAAACCCTCGCGGGGAATAGACCCACTCACTTGAGATCTACCTGCCTACTTGAGGGTTATTTTATAGATACGAGTGTAAATGGATGAAAATAACAGTAACTGAAAGGATTTCAGTATTTTGACAAGTTAAGAGTTTCTAAATTTGGTGTTGAGTATGAGAACAACCCTCCTCTTCGGATAGAAGTTGAGCTCTGTCTTTTGACTTACTATATTTCTCAACAAGGTAAACATATTCGTGTATTTATCATCAGAACGTTAATAAAATTGTGTCATCTGAAGTGTATCAAAAATTTTGCTAAAAAAAGTTCGTCACTTGTATTGTATAAGTACTGAATTTTTTTGAAATTCACATAGAAAATCATTCGATATGAAATGTGTCTCTGAAGAAGACACAAATTCTGGAAGATTTTAAAAAGAAAAATAATTATAATGATGAAATACCAATCATGACAAGAAAAAACATTTTAAGCGCATTTCACAGTGAGTGATCAAGTTATTCTATAGAGTTGAACTCAATATTTACACGGAAAGAAAGACATCAAATCGCAAAATGGTATGAAGTAGGAATAAAGATTAAAGTACATCACAACGTTATTTGGGAACATTATAAATTAACGTGATGAGTGATTCTATAGAGTTGAACTCAATATTTGCACGGACGTAAAGACATATCAAATCGAAAAATGTTTAAACTGAGGATAAAGAATATAATACATCACAACGTCATTTGAGAACACTATAAATTAACGAAAAATATAGACACACAGTTTCTCAACAAACAGCACCATAATAACATTCACAGAAATTTACAGAATGTTGAATGAGAGAATACTACTAGGTCGAAAAAATTTGTTTTTTCGTTAACCAGCTGTCGCCCCTTACGAACAACAACACTCAAAAGTTGAAACTTGTGCGAGCTGAGGATTAATGAGGTATTTTCATTCAATATACGATTCCTAGTACGTGGCAAATCGAATTGAATAATGTAACTCCGAGAACGAATCTGCTGGAACTTTTAAAATTTACAGAGATTGTTGAAAACGTATTGATAAAATTGTAAATGAATAATTTTTGAAAAACATTCTGATAAATAGCTGATTTCAAATGTTTTATTGTTGATCTGGCTCATTACAAAAAATAAGATTCTGCAAAGAAACTGAAAAGAATTTTCCAATTTGCAGTCACCTTGAATTTGAATTTCCTGTCTTCCCCTTAGATGGGTTCCTTGTAGGGAAACTAGTTATATGTACTTTTCACTAATATCGCTTTTAATATCATCAGAGTACAAGAATTACATCATTCTTCAGCCGAGTATTACTAATTTGATATATAGAAGTTGAATTAGGGTGAACCCATGAAAATTTTAGATTTTATTCCTCTATAATCAATGTATAGGTACTGCTTCGAAATGAAGTTTGCAGAAGTTATAAATAACAAAATGAAAAAGTCATAAGAGTCTCCCTGGTATCAGAACAGTTTCAAGCACTCTACACCTCTTGGAATAATATCATTCACCATCTATCAAGCAGAAATGTATACTACTGAGATTGGTGTTCAGAACTATAACCTTGATATATCATGTCATAGGGAATTGGGAGGTTGAAGGACGGAAATATAAACCTTTACTGAACTGAATTCTCAGAAAAATATCCAGTGTGTGTGTTGATGTGGAGTGTCACGTATGGCAACTGGACATTTCATTCGTTTGACTTGTGTCAAAATAAATTGAGAAATATCACAATTTGAGGCGATATTTTCATAGTGAATACACCCAGTGGGCACACATACGTTGACTCAATGTTTTTTAACGTTGATTGGGTTAAAACTACGTTATCAGTTGACTTTTCAACGTTGTCATATATTCATAACTTTAATTCATCACGTTTAAATAACATATATTCAACGTAATTTACTAATTATCAGTTATAAAATGGATTTATATGTTTTTTTTTCGAAATTATTATAACATTTATGATAAATGTTATTTCAACGTTGTGTCATAACGATTCCGTAACTTTTTGTTTATTTGAATCGTTTTAAATACGTCTCCAGTCAATAACATGAACGCGTTGATAATTTACGTATATTCAACGTACTTTTCTTACTTCAAAAATACGTTATTATGAGATGTGATGCTGACGTGGGTTCTGAACGTTTTTTTCAAATTCAACATCGACCATTCTTCAACCAATAAAATAAATAGTATTCGTATAATAAACCTTTTCGGTATAAAGATTATCAACGTTTCCTTTCAACGTTGTCATTTCATTTACAATTTGTAATGTAAATTCAACACATTGAAATAACATGTCATTGACCTATTATTACAATTATTACTTATGAATTAGGGTAGGATTAAGTTTATGTCATATATTTCAAATCTTCTAAGACCGAACCTCTCATACTTACAGCATACTCATGCACAAGGTTTCACTTTTTATGGGTTTTCTATTTTATTTGCTTTTATTGTTACTCACTCTGTTGTACATTTGAATACTATGGAATGTAGCGTAAATAAATTATTACTATTATTTAAGTAATCAGCTTCGAAATCATTCACTATAAAATTTGGCCGATTATTATGTCTTATCAACGGCAACACTTAATATACCATCTCTAACTCTTACATCTCGCCGACGCACACTCAGGCTCTTTCAGTATATAAATATACGACTTACTAGCTTCACCCCTTGGTTACCTGAAGAGGCATAAGCCTATAGCAGGTCCCCCCCCAAATGTACTTACAAAATGTAAAGACCCACAACAAATAGAATAATAAACGTTTAACAACAACAACACTCATTTGTAGTTCAATGTGAAAGTTTGGAAATATCCTTATAGTATGAAACTGCAGTAACTTTAGTTACGAATAAAAGTGGTAATAAACATTTCTCATTTTTCATGATGATCTCTTACCACGTAGTAACGGGTACATCCATCAGTTTATTGTTTTATGATTGGATTATTCGATGTTTCCGGGTTCATTAGCCTTGGTCCGCAGGTTTTATATTTTGAGAAAAATAAAAACTCACCCTATTTTTTGAACATCAGCCTAATCATGTCCAAAAGTTCATCATTCACAGAACCTAAGACATTTTTGCCACTAAAATTCCAACTAGCTAACGATCTACAAATCTCATCACTTTTTTCAAACATTCCTCATCTCGTAATTCTTTAGGTGACTGCAGTGAGCCCGAAGAAACTTCTGGATTTAAAATTAAAAAAGTCATTCGATACGTTACGAACGTGAATACTCTTGAAAAGAAACATGTGCTTTGGCTTCAGCGTGGTTTTAAAATTCATTCTATGTCGAAGGCGAGCTCTTTGGGAAACACTGAAAATTTCATCGAATAAGAACTGGAGAGGAATTGTTTCAACCCATTAAAATGGATCACTTTAGTCAAAACCGTTTTATTGCTGAATGCTGCTGGAATTGGTGAATGAGTAGGGGTTTTGAAAGATGAATAGCTCTCTGTTCGTGAAAAAAAATGGCAGTTTGAAATGGTTTCGATGTTGGTTACACAGGAGTGGATTCAGTGCCAAATCAAAAGCTCTAAACGAAGTATTTTTTGCACAGAGGAAGAAATATTATGCGCTCATTCATCAATTAACACACGTGAACTGAAAAAAAATCTCCTTTTTCAGTTTCTCATTGAATATCATAAAATATCATGAAATAAACACAGAAGAAAAGGCCTGTTGAAAATTATTATGGAGAGTTTCATTATGAAACGTTTCATAGGAGAATTAATTATAATGATAATGATAACAACGTTCATATTTCGTGTAAATTATTATTCACACGGAATATTAATCTATTCCGTGTTAGGAATCACACGTTAAGAGGTAGGACCTCGTTAGTCCTCAGCTCGCACAAGTTTCTCAACTTCTTCTGAGAGTTTTCGTTCGTATGGGGGCTACAGCTGATTAACAGAAAAACATTTTTTTAAATCAGATCCAAAACAGATTCCTGATTCAGTTCCTAGAACACAAGTTCTCATATTTGAAGTGCTATTCACAGGCATATTCAAAATCTAATAATTGAAGATCTCTTTTTGATAGTTTTATATTTCCCGTGCTGGGGGATCGCACGTTGTAAGTAACACCTCGTTAGTCTCTAGCTCGCCTTTTGTGATTCTCATAATCAGTTTTCCTGAAAACCTCATTCACTACAGATATCGTCCATCATATATTAATTAGCTTTATGATTGGGATTTTTTCTGTTGAATTTTCCTGCAGATTTTCTCTATCTACTTAGTGTTACCAATATTGTTTTGATTCACTAGAGATCTACGATTTCGAAAAAAATTGTAAGTCTAACAAAAAGGGTGGAAGAGTTATCAGAGTTGAAGTGATATATCTTGTTCTTTTTTTTATTTAAGAAATATTTTGAGTTCTGACTGTTTCAAAAAAGTTTTGAACCGAATTTTTTGGAAAAATCCAAATGTATTTATGAAATCATCTGAAAGCACAATTCATTCAGGCCAGTTTTGGGCTATTTGGCCTCTTATCATTACAAGGTGATGTGCTGCATCAACACAAAGTTTGCCCGTTCCAATAATTGAAAATCTATTCCTGCAGTTGTATCGTTGAAAGCATATGCAGGAATTACTTCTGTGAACAATCCTGCATTGACATAAGTCAGATATAATACTCTCATCGTAGTATTATTCAGGGAAGAAGTTGTTTTCTGATAGGTATCAGTCCATAAACCTACTGTGTAGGTAAGAGAAGACTGGCCTGGAAGAATTGTTTCTTAAGATGATTTTATTCAGAGCCAGTATTCAAATATGGCCACCTGCTATAGATGAAATGTATCTATGATTTGTTTGAAAGATGGGAATTTGTTCAGTTATCAAGTATAATAGGTTTATCGACACTGTTCTTGGTAGAAAACGAATTGCTGAATGCTATTTCAATGGAAGAGAGAAAAAAAAGTTGGATAATGAAAGTAACGATACACATGAAAAGTACAAAAAACAGGAAATAAAAGTTGAAGAAATAGTGAAAACTGTAAAATTTCAGAAAGAATAAAAAGAGGTTATTGTTCTTTATTATACTGAAATCGAAGAGGTTGAGATAACAATATGGGTGGAAATACACTATCTGATGAAGAAATGGACGCATATATTAGCTTTTCATTACCTGTTGATATTCCAAAAGAAACAACGATTGTGTGTTTTCTCCCAAAATTTTACACTTTACTGGGATACCAGATTGAAAAATGGGAGATATTGTAGGTTTCAATCAACAACAGACTCTCTATCAATACTTCTTTAAAGTTTGAAGCCAACGCTTCTCGTATATCCTACCTCATTCTTCATCATTTTCGAGTGAAATTTGTTTTCTTCGAATTCGGTATCAAACACTATATTCAAATATGTATTAATGACTGTCCAAGTGGTTGTCACAAAGTCATCTTAGTTTCTCAAAAATGAGTAATAAACGTAGATATTTCTCATATATACCAAAAATCAAATATTCATTTTTTGAGAAATTGAGATGTCGTATCAGAAAGATGACTATTGACTTATATAATTTGGCGGATGCGCCGGTATGACTTTCCTCTGACTTTCATTACTATATATTTTGAAGCGATTACCAGTTCAATGATGAGGGAAATTCAATTTTCCATGTAGATATATTTTGTGAAATAGAAACCTCACTCAATGATTATGTATTTGCGGAAAAATACGTTCAACGACCGAGAAAAATGAAAAATTCGAAACCTTTCATGTGATTCTTTTCTGGATGGAATACAGTTCTTCCCTCGAAATAAAATTCTGCTTCCCCACAACTTCACTCTCATAATAGCCACCCTCTTCATTAAATACGAACAAATTATGCTCACGAAGTGGCATGCACTATTTAATTCGTTACCTACTAATAACGTGTTGCTTTTTCCCTGTTTAACAAGTTGGAATTGAATTATAATATCATCCCGTTTCAAGGTTATGTTGCTGCACGAACCGGCGTACTTACATGCAAGTCGGGAAAATACAAACGTATAATAATAAATGGAACGTTATGAAAAATGCACGAACGTTACCCACGTCGAAAATTCCAGAGAAAATGAGTTCCTACAAACTCTGAAAAAGAAAAATCGTAAGAATGTATCTTATTCCACACCAACCGATTTACTAGAGTCTTCGAAGTCCACTAGATACTCTTCAGGACAACAAGAGGATGGTTCTGAATTCTTGGGGTTCTGCAGAATCAATACTCCTGAATGCTCTGGATTGAAATATTCCATACAGTCTATCTTGTCTTGTGTTTGTAGATCTTTTGCTGAAAGAATTTTCACTAGTTTACTTCGTAGTACATGTTCAAGAGTTAGCAAAAACGTATGTGACTTTCTGAAACTTCAACTAGCGTTTCCTACTATGACTGATACCCAGTCCGTGCAGAGCTTGTTGTTGAATCATCTGAAAATAGAACTTCCAACGGGTGATGATTAACTGTATTGCCAAATTTGCGCAAAACTAACTGACTATAATGGGATAACAAGTATAGCTGAGGAACCAGTCAATCTAATAATAACACTGGTAATCTTCAAACATGACTCAACCTCTGACGAAAGCACCAAACTCTTCGAAATAGATGAACACTTCAATCTAGCAGACCACTATTATAATCTTCATGCAGTCTGTCGTTGAAACTGATCGCTTCGGTCAGAGAGACGAAACGGACTGGTTTGAGTTTGACGATAGTCATGTCGCTGAATTTTTTGGCAATGTCTTGAATTTATTGGAGCCTCTGGCGACACTGTACATTATTCTATGGAAGAGAGGGCATTGACATATCAAGATCTTCAAATGATGTGGTGTTACAATCAATCAAGTCGCCCGGGTTAGTGTTTTAGTCACACATAAAAAGATTCTCCGCGTCTTGGCTGTAGTTAACGCCCAAGCATCATGCAGAGACCTATTCAAGCGATAAAAAATGTTAACTTTTGTGGATACATTCATATTTTGAATGTGCTTTTATTATATACTAATTAATTGGTTACCATAGTGTAACGTTACCTTACTCTTTCTGAATTCAGAGCAAGATAACGATACAGGTGCCACGACTAGCAGCGGGTGTTGCGGAGGCAAGAGCGT
>WOGR01001142.1:8942-20999 GCA_015342045.1 Leptinotarsa lineolata
GAATATTACATGCTTGATGGTTAGATTTTTATAATACTATCAACAGTATATGTCTATCGCACACTGAACACTAAGGGCAAGCGTCAGTCTGACGAGAGAGGAGGAGCCTGCCTTTCGCTGACATATGCGTGAGAGAGGGAAGCCAGACAGACTGGCACCGTAACGACTTACGCAACGAAGCGATTTACCCTCCCATAAGAAGTTATCAATTCAAAAAGCGCGCCAGATTCGATCGAATGTCGAGGTTTAGCTCACTGTTTTCTTCGATTACTGTAGCGAAGTTTATCAGGAGTTCTTGCCACATGGTCGTACGATCAATATGGAGTATTATTTTGGAGTTATGCTCCGCTTATGAGAAGCAATACGAAGAAAACTTTCGACATTGTGGATAAACAATTCATGACTTTTGCATCACGATAATATACCTGCTCACTGGTCATTGCTTGTTCGTAACTTTTTGGCAAAAAACAAAATCGTATTCTTGCCTCAGCTACCGTATTCACCAGATATGGCCCCCTGCGATTTTTTTATTGAAAAGATCAATGAAAGGATGATTTATGAGATAAGAGAGCTGAGAGAGCTCAAGGACATATCAAAAAGTGAATATTAGAACTGCGTCGAGGATTGAAGAAAAAAACGATAGCACAAGTGTATTATATCTGAGAGGGACCACTTTGAAGGGGACAAAATTGAAATTGTTGAATAAATAAATATTTTCTGAGAGAAAAGAAAATTCACCTTGTTTTCTGGACAGATATCGTATCTTCGAGAACTTCAGAAAATACAGCTGAAGTAAATTCTCTAAGATGTTTATCTAGAATATTTTTCTTGAAAGTGAAAGTAACGTCAGCACTGGATCCAGTCACTGATATAGATATTGACATAGAAGTAATATGGTACATATGATATACATGTAGTAAAAGTTTGAGTAAACTGCCTAAGATAAATGATAATTATCTTTAAATTTTTAAATAAATGTTGAGGTTGCGGTAGAGACCCCAGAAAAGGCCAGCACATTCAGTGAATATATATACAATCGTCTATGCTATGCATCTAATTTTGGATATTATCTATGAATACATATGCTCACATAAACAGATTGGTGAATTTGAAAATATATGGGTGATATCTTTGGCTATCAAGTATGTCTAAATGAGTTGTTTATGCGAGTATTGTTTATAATGACAAACTCTTTTATGTATTTGTTATATTTCGGAAGTGAGGGTATTTTTTTACTTCAGGAGGAAGCATGTTTCGGAGCGAAATAATAGACAGAGCGTTGGGTGTGACTTTTTGTGTAAAAGAGTACATCAATGGAGATATTGTGTACGTTTCTGGTGTTCTTTAGATTTGGCTTATAAAAACTATCATTGTTTGAGTACATCCATATAAGACACTGGTGTATATATAGACTTCAAATTTTCTGGATGTTTATATTTGCGATCCCCTACTGCATTTTATAATATATACAATTCTCTAAATAGCTAGAATGAATCACTCATGCTAACCAACTAGCTACCGACATATCAAAGTATAAGTAAATATATCATTTTACAAGGTGACTCTGACCGAATGAATTCATTGATACTTACTTATTTCTGATCAATTACGAAGTATTTATCGATTTGAAGGAACTAATTGGGATGTTCTATTATTGAACCTGATTTCATGCATATGGAGAGGTAATTTCGTCGAACTTATGACAAACGAATTATCTGTGGCGTATCGTTCACGAATATATTCATATTCATTCAAAAATGCTTTCAACTACAAATTGTGATATGACACATTCCTAAAAGGATATTGTCACTTTGGATAAAATCGACTCATTTCACCTAATATGATTTATTGAATATTTTTCTTTTTAATACACATAATAACATTTACTATTATTCACTGCACTGTTTTCAAATAATGGAGAAACGTGACAAATAGAGAAATGATTTGTATCAGTAATTCTATACCTTATAAAAAATGTTCTGTTTATTTTTCGAAAGAATGACACGTACCTTTTAGCCATTGTGAATGGAACTATTTTTTATCCGATATCAATGAAACGAATGGCAGAAACATTTTCCACGTGTATTACCGCTTTCAATTTTTCATAAGTGAGCCTAATGACATTAAAATTTCTTAAATTAGTTTCAACGAATCCGAATCTTTCATGGATTGAAGATAAAGATGAAAGGCAAGATACAACAGGCAAACAGACTGTAGTATTCAATGAAAACGAGCCACCCTGAATGATTTCAATAATTTATTTAGCCCCTTTTGTTAACTACTAATTCAACAAACATCATGTCAAAAATTACACATGAATATAATAGTCAATGATATCTTATCTGAAAGGTCCCCCAATTTTGTTTCCATCCTTGTAAGATTTTTTACATTACGACGATAAGAAATGTCTGCAAAAATGAAATACTCTTTAATTTAAAGCTTTCATTCAATTCCAAACTACCTCTCACATAATTTCACTATTTGATATGTTCAAACTTGGTACATCAAAATGGGTAGATCATGCAAAGTTACTTCTTTGCATGATCTACACATCTATGTATAGAGTTACTTCTTTCAAAACTGATTGCTTCCTTCCTTCCTTTGGAATATTCCCACATTTTTTTGTATCAAGATGGAGTAGTAGCAAGCTAAAAACTTTCTTTCCCAAGTATATGAATATGTACTGTTATTATTACACAATCACAAAATCAACAAGTCCTTTCAGAAACAGTCGATAACAAAGACAATAATGTTGCAGTCCTATAGCCTACGTGGTCTTGATTGACAATACGCAGTTTTTGACTAAGCTGTCCTAAGTATCAGTAGATAGTCGTGCAAACGTTTTCATAATTCTTTATAGACACAAATTCTATCCTTACAAAATGAAAATGATTCATGAATTGAGCAAAGAGATTATTTCGGAAAGCATTCACCATAGGATAAATGAACTTTTCGTCTGAATAGGCAAGTGAATCGTCACCATTTACGATACTGGAGTGATTCAGATCTCGAAATGGCACGTCAGATTCATATCCAATATCTTCAAAAACAAAATTTTTGGGCAGAAATTTTGAGGAACCAAATTATAGTACGATCCTTTTTGAAAGCAAACCTGAATGGCGGACGATATCCCATTTGGTGAAGGTTCGAGTTATAGCAAATATTAACAAGGCATTCCAGTTAGATCCTCCATTGAGAAATGGGAAAATTTTTTCAACAAGATTGGACTCTTTCTCATTGCGTAGTACCAGTACGACAATTTCTTGATAACTTTCCGGTTCGATACGTTGGAACCAGGGATTCTACAGAATTGCCATTCAGGTCTTTTTTTTTAATTCGGCTTTCTAGTAACAAATCAAATACAAATTCAAAAATTATTTTATTTTTCTGACATTTTTTATCGCTGTAATTTCAAAAATGTCAGAAATTATAAACCTTCGAAATTAGGTTTCCCTCGACGATTATGATATGAGGGTTATGTGGAGGGAGTGAATGACAATTAGTTGATTTTCAGGTTGAAATTTGTTCTCCTAAAAAGTAAAGTTACCGTTTTCACGACTTTTTACAGACTCAATATGAAATTACTTATTCAGGGTAGCTGGTTTTAACTGGAATGTACTGTATAATGATTTTTACTAGGCTCATACGGTTTCATAACTTCGTACAGGTTCCTAACCCACATAAAAACTGTCCTGAAAATGTATGATTGTTGATTATTATTATCTATACAGACTTGTAGAATAAACATTTCACATTTTCTCTCTTTTCAGTCACGAGAAAGGTCAAACATTATGAATTATCCATTAACCTAATGATTTTCCAGTTGTGAATGATAATATCTGAAAGTAACTAAAAAGCACAAAGTCAGCTATAATAGATTGAAAGTTTTAAACCATTTTGAGTTCCAATGTGGAGGTTGTCATTTTATTGTTCTCTGTAGATGAGTTTTCTTCGGTTTTAACCCTCAACTTGATAACTTCTATTTTGGTGTCTTAAAGATCATAAGCGGAAATTGGAAACAGTATTATTGTTAGTTTTTCTCTATATGTTGATATTCTTCCTTTGAAACCGATGGATTTTATAGTAGACTACTGGTGGACATCGGAATTGAAAAATAAACTGAATTAATATTTCACTATACACTATGATCTCATCTGAGATGAGAATTCCTGAGTATAGTGTAAAGAAATCAGAATTGTTTTTTGATTTTTTTGGTATTTATGCCTTTAACAATCTGAAAAAAATTTTCAATTGGAAAACTATATACAGGTGTTGAAAAGGCATTCTTCCTAGTTTGTTGGTTTTTAACAAACTAGTATCAAGAAATGTATGGATGAATATCTTTGCAACAAAACCTTGATGATAGACCAGAAAATACTGTTTTCAAATCAATGGAGGTCACGAAATGTAGATCATTGGTGTGTCACATTAGACACCAGCAAAAATTTAATGAATTGCAAGACGAGTACAAAATCACTCAAACATCACAGAATAAACAGAAAATTAAGGTTACAAGACACCTCAACTTTGCGGTAAGAAAGCTCTTAGAAGTTCGGCGAAATTAAATTGATGACTAAACAACTGTTTCTGAAATAAGGAAAACCATTTTGTGTAATAAACAAACTTTTCATATTCGACTCCTTTTCAATGATTCATTATTTTTTTCAAATCGTGGAAGAAGAAATCAATAAAAAAACTGCCGAAAATTTTTTATTCCACACAAAAATTGCTTGAAGAAAATTGTAGTTGAAACAGATGAAGCTTTTTAATGTGATAGAAGTATAAAAATGCATCTCATATTGAGAAATAGTTTATGAATTAGCGTTTTGAGATAATACCAAAATTATTCTGATATTTACTGAAAATGATTGTATTATACTGTACTAATACCTAATACTAGCTTCATATTAACAATATTGTTGAATGATTTGAACATTCCTACTTTTAACTATATTCAGATGACCTCAAGAACCATCAAAAAAATCTCCAAAATTGAAAAATATTGCAGCTAATTTACAAGAAATACACCGTGTCCAAGATTGAAATGAACAGCATGGGGAATTGGAGAAAAATAGCATATTTATGTGACTGATAATAGCCATTAAGAAAGTTTCAATATTTTGAGTAGTTTCGGAGATATTCAAGAAAATCCGAAATTTGAGAATTTCGTTTTTATTTTCTCCTAGCTTTAGAATATATCATCAACTTTGTATTTTTATATAGTCCGAAACTAAAGTATACCCTGTATACTACTACATTTTTCATTGTGAATACAGCAACGTATCACACAATATGATTTCATAACCATTTCTTGCGCAAAATGAAAAGTGATTACTTAACCTGCTTTTCTTCAATTTCAGATAGTACGCGCTGGAAAACATGTCATATTTTGATACATGAAGTGAATTGATTAGTCTTATTTATAATGAATTAAACTTACCGCTTGCCGGAATTTTCGCTTTGTTGAATACAAAGATGAGTCGCAATATCACAAGTTCAGTTCATGAAATGTAAATGTAATGTTATAACAAGGAGCTGATATGTATTATAGGAAATAAACAGACGAATTTAAAACTTGATTTAACATATTCGGAACAGTAACGGATGCAGTAACCAATCTCGGCAAATCTTCTTCATTTTGAAAATTATGAGAGTACACTTGATTCTTGAGATATACCTAAAGGAAAAATTCCAGTGGGGTTAGGTCGGGGTGGGCTCGCAGGTCAGGATGTATTACTATGAGTACCAATCCAATGTCGCGGGAAGCGACGGTTCGAATAATCACAAACAATTCTAACTTTTTGTGCTGGAGGACCAAATTGTTGAAACCAGCAGCTGTAAGTAACCGGTAAAGGCGTCTTCTAAATCATTTACTAATACTAATAAACTGTTTTGGTAGATAAAGAGCCCAGTTACATTCGAACAGAGAATCCAAACCCACATGTTGAAATCGAAACGATGTTGATGTCTGGACACTTTCTGTACACGTGGATTTTGTTGTTACCAACAATGAACATTCCGCCTATTGAAAATGCCATTGTTGGTGATCTTACTGATCGTAAACACAAATTTCTCAAATATCTGTTTTTCTCGAATATCTCCGAAACTACTCGGAATATTGAAACTTTCTGAATGGCATATTATTAGGCATATAAATGCGCTACTTTTCTCTAATTCAATCGAACCTATATCAGTTACCGTTTCCGATATCCCCATTGCTGTTCATTCTTATCTTCGACACAGTGTATAGCTGATTTTTTATCTAACAAACCGAAAACGGTCGTAACAAATAAAAAATCGTAGTTGAAATCAGATAAAAGCTATTTTCTTTATCCTTTATTCAGATATCAATAAATTTGAATTCGGTACTATTGCCAAACTATTGGCCAAAGAGATTTGAATAACTTCCTTTGTTGTAATATAATTATAGGGTAGATCCTAATATTAGGTCACAGTTTGATGAGTTTGTTCCTGAAATTGTAACAATGTATTATTTTCCATATAGATTCATCACGTAGAAATGGTCAAGTAGTGATAGTCAATAAGATTGAAATTGCTTCATAAAATTACTGCATGATGCTGAAATTGTAAGTTAGTATTGAATACACCTGAAGGAGCTATTGTATAGCACCTTCAGGTTTTGTAACTGTCAAGAGAGCCTAGTAATAATTTTATAATGAAGTTTTCAAGTTATTCGTATATAAAATGATAATTGCCAAATAATTTTCCCATCCAAATGAATATCACGAGTTGAAATGACAACAAAAATGCTTCACACCCATCTTGTATTCCGACTCACAATAATGCAGTCACTAACTCGATATCACACATTGTTATGTTATAATTCACCGGAACAGTATCCCAGAAAACCGCAATTTTCGATAAAGCTGGTCGTGAAAGTAACAACGCTCTACAACACACTGCCAGGCCAATATGGTTGTTTTAAAGAGAATACAATCACGAGGTGGCATGTAAGCGAGCTTATGAATATTCATAACCGACATGAGCATAATCCTAAGTAGGAAATTCCTCTTGGTAAAAACGTGCAGCAATCCCACAGCATTCACAAAAAACAAATATACCGAAAACAATCTCTGAGGAAGATTTTCCACCATGAATATCTGATTCGATGCCGAGATATAAAATTGGATTCCTTATGTAACCAATCACAAAAATGGGGTTTTGTTGAAAGAAATATTCACTGCTCGTTATTGAGTTCAAGTCTGCTGTGAGGGAGGTCACAAGGTCAGCTCTGGAGTCAATAAAGTTCAAGTTTTGAATCGAATGAAAACTTTCATTTAATATATAAATACACTGACCCGTTACATGATGAAAATAAATCATCAACAATGAATTGAAACATATTTTGCTACACGGTATCGTACTAGTCTGAAATTGATTGTATACTATAATTATGATGGATAATGTTACATTTGTTTGTGGGTTCTGAATAATAAATGGCTTTAACGCCTGTTCTGATTCATCAACTTCATTTCAAAATTCAGAATCATAAATAAACAATAAACTGCAGTAATACCTATTCCACTATGTCTCTATCGCCTTTCTTCCTCTTGAGCTATTCTTTTCGAACTGATCTATGAACTAATCAAAAATTGTCTTGAGGCTTGAAGTTCAACGCTGTCCCAACTGTGCCAGTAGCGGTTCATTCGCTCGATCAAAATGAACATGCTGTCACTCACTTCAAGTTAATTCGTGCCGAGTGACTAGTCTGTTTGATTTTGTGGAAACCATCTGAATTATAACCACAAAAAGTCTACTTCTACTCTCCTGTCAGTCACTGATAATCTGCAGGCGCCTTTCCGAGATTTCGAGGATTTTTTTCTCATTATCTGGCCAATGTAGGCCCTTTCTTCGAGGTGCAAGAGTCGTGTCGTTTGGATCACTTTTCCATGTCATAGCGACTCGAATTGGATGTACGCCAGTAGCGGGTCGTTCACTTTATCGTCAGGGGCTTGACGATATCATTTGTAACTGAGATACTCACGAATGAAGTCGTTTTTGGTGAACATTGTTTGAAAACCTGAACAACCAGAATGAGCTGGCATCAACTACCACATGGAATGATGATGTTACATTGTTTTATCGAATAAATAGTTATTATTAAGGGTCAAAAAAAATGAAGGACACCTTATGTTTTCTAATACCTTGTAACTGGAAATCATTACATATAATCTGTTAGTAATTTTTATACATGTTTCTACATATTTTCTAATATAATATAAGGAAATCTCACCCAGTAAAAATTTGATGTTGGATTTTTAAAAACAATTTTATTATCTTTCAAAATATCATGATTATACTATTTTACTCTTTATCGAACTTTTTTCAATAAGAAAAAGAGTTTTACGAGGGTGGTACCAGAATTACCCGGCGCAACAGAGAACACACAAAAATTATGGGATAAAATGAATTGATTTTTCAACATAATCTCCTTGCAGCTCTATACAGTTTTCCCAGCGCAGCGACGTTCAATAAGTTTCGATACCGTTTTTATAATAAGAAATGTCTTGCTTTTCAAAATAGCCATTAACCCCCGACATTACTTCTCCACCGTTGGAAAATCTTTGCCACTGAGCCATTTTTTCAAGTTTTGGAAGAGAAAATGAACCCAAGGGGCTAAATCTGGTGAATAGGGTGCATAAGGTAGCAATTCAAACTTTGATTCGTTAATTTTGGTCATTGGTGATCTGGCTCATTTTATTGATGAAATAACAGTTTTTTTTTTCAGCCATATGCAGCCGTTTTTGCTTGATTTCTTCACTCAAACATTGCAATAAGTTCGCATGACACTCGCCGTTGAAAGTTTTACATTTTATAAGGTATCCGATGGAAATTATCCCAAGCACATCACAAAAAACCCATGCCATGACCTTCCTACAGACGAAACGGACTTCGCCTTCTTTTAAGCCGGTTCTCCCTGTTGAGCCTACTGTGTGATTGTTCTTTCGTCTCGGGTGTAGAGTTATGGACCCATGTTTCATCCATGGTTATGAAACGACTCGAGAATTCTGATTTGTTCCTGTGAAACTAAAGACTCAATTGAAATATCTTCACCACACTTCAGTTCAGCTTTTGTATTGGTTGGGCTGATGCCTTGCAAATGAAGGTATTATACCGTATAACTATGACCAATTTTCTCTCCATTTTCACAAATTCATTGAAAACGTTCGCTATTGATGGCTGTCAAACAAATATTATACTACACAACGTCTACAAACTTGGAACATATGCCTGATAGAGCGTGTAATCTCAAAAACAGTGATATTTCCCAAACAACTACCGCCATCTCTAGATCAGGCCGCGTCCTTCTGGGAACACCCTCGTATAAAAATGAGCATCGTTCATATTTATGAATGAAGCTTTATGGAAAATCTTACGATTGAAGCTACACATTTGAAATTGATGTGGAGAAAGTACTATTTCATAATAGAAAGAGTTTTTTTAGAATTGCATTATGAGAATTACTATGAATATATGAATTTTTGTTTGGGGTGTGGTCTTCATCTACATTTGTTGGTAAACAACTACCCAAAATATTTTTAGAAATCATCAGAATCTGAATGAAAAATTTGGAAATTATTATTTCTAAAATAGTCAAAGGCAAGTATAAAAGTAAATCACTCTATATGACGACTAATAACAAAAAAGTGAAACCAAATATATCGTTGGAGAAGTTATATTTTTCGACATCGATTGGTATCCACCATCAACCTTGAATCACCAAAAATTATATCTGAAATATATCGGGATGATCAGTCTTGACTTTGGCAAAATTTCATTGTCAAATACCCTCTTTTCCAAAATTTTGGCTTTTAATTTTTTAGGAATAGTTGGATCCTATCTTCCCTGACACCTAATTGACCTATCGACAGAAAATAATACCTTTCATTTATGGAACACAAATATTGAAATAACTTTTGGAATATATTTTAACTTGCTGAAAAAAGTTTTTCAATTTATTCAAAATCGTAACAGCTGCAGCTGAGATGAATGTTAATCAAGATAGATCCGAAAAAATATTGTGCTCAAAAGGCAGATGTTAGTTCATTTTGAACTAGAACCAATTAAAGGACAGCAGAGTAATAATGATGATGTTGATAATATACTTTATTGTGCATGAAATAAATCATGAATACAGAGCATAAGAGATACAATGTCAAGTGAAGTAAAAACAATAAGACCACACATAATTGTATGTAAGAATAAAAATGTATGAATATCTCAATAACAAAATTCAAAAGTTGAAATAGAGAATGTATCAGGAGGAATTCTTGAAGTATTCTTCAAGATTATAATAGGTTTTTTCACCAGAAGTTTCTTCACAACTTTTTCAAATTCAATAAGGGATTCTATCTTCTTGATTTTGGCAGAAAATGAGGGATGATCAAAATACAGTAACAGATATCAAATGTTCAAGTTTTTTCATAAAAATTGAATCAACTCCAAACGCAGTAGTATTTTTTTCATTACCGATGTACTCAATTTGAATTTCATAAAGTTTTGGTTTTCAATGTTCCATACAATTTATAGTTCGTCTCTGAACTGTATATTTTTTCAATTAAAAACATTTCTGAAGGTTTTCATAGAGTTTGAATCATTTTGTCCAGTCTCCAAGATTTTTTTGCCAAAGTTGTGTGCATTATTGTTATAAATTTGTCTTTTGGTCTTTCTAAAATGAACCTCTAGCCTTTTTCCTACCCATTTCGCTTCGACAAAAAAAGTATTTCATCGATGTCCATCTGAGGGTCGCATTGCATGAAGACTGGCATCGGATTCCTTTTGATCTTCCAATCTGTAATTCGACTATCTTGTCGACTGGACTATCTTCATGGCATCTGATCTGTGCATCGCACCGGTTCATTGGAAGTCGGATATCAAAACGTCCAGAATCTTTTCTCTCTTATTACTTATTTTAAGAGGGTTATTAGAAATTCCAACCCTTCTGAAGATTCGATTTATTGCAATAGTTTGTGTGCGTCGTAAAACCCTATCCTCGACGGATTTGTTTCATCGGATCGCTGTTCGCAAATACTTTCAAGCAGTGGCGCGATTTCATTTTTTAACAGGGGTTTTCATAAATTAGATCGAAATTTGAACTTGTCGATTCATGTTTAGCATTTTTATAGGCGCTTTGATATGACTTCTCCGACATCTAATTTTGAAATGTTTTCAACAGTTCACGTTTAATTCTTGTCCAGTGTAACTGCATCTCCTTTTACATGAAAACCCTCTTCCCCTTATCGACAAAGTTTGATGTCTTTATAGAAAAATCGAAACTTCATACTCACTTCCTTCTGGAAATTGATCAAGTAGAAATCGACTGCAAAAGCTCGCATTTCCTAACCCAGACGAGTACCACTGATTATATGTATGACAGATACCAGCACTGACTAGTATTTTATCGTATATGAAACTGTTTTTAAATTCATATATTCCACATCTACTGAGTCTGCTTCATTTTCATAACGGTTTTTTGGAGTACAAATTGAATAGGAAAAGCATTTTTGTATATTTCGATATTTATTTAATGTAATTCTATTTTTTATGAAAGTAGTTGTTTCGAGGGTGTTTTTTCTTCCAGGTTGTCAAATCATATAAAGGAACAATTTATTCAGGCCAGTCTCAAACTCTCTACACTGTAGGTTAATGGACTGACATCTATCAGAAAACAAGTATTCCCCTGGCTAATACCACGAAGGGCATATGCTGTTGGCGATATAACTGCTGGAATCGATTTTCAATTATTGAACGGGCACACCTGACACCTGTCGGTGTCCAACGCCCTTCATGGTATTAGCCAGGGAAATAGTTGTTTTCAATCTATTAACCTAGTGTAGAGAGTTGGAGACTGGCCTGAACAAATTGTTCCCAAATCACTTCATTGTTTTTCAAAATGAAGATTTATGCATTTCTTTCTGCACGCGTTTGAACCAATTGTCGAAGCACTTTTGCCACTCTGATTGAGGTATCTCCAAAACATGCATTCTGAATGCAGCAACCGTTTCTTCAGGTGTCGAAAAACGTTGACCTCTCAGT
>WOGR01001143.1:0-20997 GCA_015342045.1 Leptinotarsa lineolata
GAACTCATGTCCTTCTGCTAAAAGATGGTTTGCAAATGTGGAATTGGTCTTTCTATGTAGAAAACTACTTCTATGCTCTTTAATTCTTTAGGAAAATATTCTCCCTGTTTGGCCAATATACAGTTTTGGGCGGGAGCCACAAGTCAACTTATATACTCCTGATCTATCCGACAACAAAGTTTTGTCTTTATTGTTTTTAATAAATTTACTTAACTATCTGTTATTCGTTCTGTAAGCTACGTTCACGCATTCTTTTTTCAAAAAACGGGCAATATTATTAGTGGGTTCACCCAAATATAACAATTTCCTATAACTGACGTTATCGTATCTTGAATTTGGGTAGACCTGGTCCATGGCTTGCTTTTGTAGTTTTTTGAAAAGAATAGAGTCTATAATATCTACCTTATAACCGTTGTTGACTACGATTTGTTTGATCAAACTCATCTCTCTTCAGAAATTACTCTCAGACAGTGGAATATTCAATAGTCTGTGAAGCATACTATTGGATGCAGCTACTTTATGCTGGTAAGGATGTGCAGAGGAATTATATACGATAATGTCCTTGTAGGATGGTTTGTGAAAATTGCAAAATCATATTTATTGTTATTTCTCGTGATGCTTAAGTCAAGGTAATTTATTGAATTATTTACCACCTTTTCGATGGTGAATTTTATTGACGGGTGGATGTAATTGACATATTTACCAAACTTGCCTAATTGCCTATCTGTGCCCGTGAAACAGACTAAGACATCATCTACGTATCTGTACCAGTACAAAAAACTCTTAGTTATCTGATTATTATGGATTTCATACTCTAGGTTATTCATGAAAATTTCAGCTAGCAAAGGACTCAAAGGGTTCCCCATTATTAGACCTCCACTGCATGCAGTGAATTCATTAATAATTTATGGTGAGTGCATTAGAATTGCAAGTAGAACATGCCAAATATTTCATAAAAGATATCCACAACTTCCGAAGCCGAATAATAATGTCATAAATTGACTACTAAAAAACTGTAGGTTAAATGGAACCTTTCGTTCAAAAATTATTCGTAGAAAGCCTAGAGTTGGATGATAATGACAATGACATAACAGTTTTAACTGAAATCTTCGAAGACAAATGGATTGGTAATAATGAACCTTTTCGTTGGCTTCCTAGACTACCAGATGGTAGCCAACGAAGCCGTCAGATTATTTTGTGTGGAGTCTCATTATTGATATGGTTTACTCCAATCCAGTGACAAAAATAAGTGATGAGTACAAGGAATCCACGTCAGTTTCTGTTTGGAACAGTTTATTTCGAAAACGGCTCGAAATTAAAATAGGATTATCTGAACAAATTCAGTCTGAAAATGGACGTAAAGCTGAAAAATATGGAAATATATGGTGTTCTATTAAAAAAAAACCGACTTTCATTCATTTTTTTATGTGATCAAAGTATCTGCATTTTTTAAAGACCGTGTGTGAACAAATAAAAATATGGCTCGAAGTGAAGATCCTCATGCTATCACTTCACTCCCTTTTTCCTTTTGTAAAGATTTTACATCTACCATTTTTATTTCAAACCGTGTTTGTTTTTATGGGCGTTTCTGGTATCACTATCAGATAAGTTACTGAAAGTTGACTAAAAAACGATGAATATTCATATTTTTAAACTGTTTTTAGGATGAACATTTGTGCATTCATGATAAACACTATCTCAAAATACGGTGTATGTCTAGATTCTACGTTTGATATACCAAGATGTGCTGATTAGGTCTTTTTTCACAGCCGGTGAAGACGGATTGATCAAAATCTGGTCCCGCAGCGGAATGTTGCGTAGCACTGTTGTCTCTAGCGAAAGTTCTGTGTACGCGGCATCGTGGTCGCCGGACAGCCAGGCCATCGCATACACCCAAGGAAAGTGTCTGGTGGTGAAGCAGCTGGCCCCCAACACCAAACCGCTCAGGGTAAGGGCATCATCGGCTCTTTGTGGGGATCTCGAGAAGATTACGAATGGCCGGCAGAGCTTAGAAGCTCAAAAGTTCAGTATAGGGTTGGATTAAGATAGTTTGAACAACGGCCATTTACATGTACAAAGCACTCGGCGTTAATATTGTGGCGAAAGATTCATTGGAAATTTTCGTTTATCCCTCTTGAAGGGAATTGAAATTCAATATAAAAATTGAAGCTTGTTCAGGCCGAATACTTCAGATAGAAGTTGTTTTAAATTTTCATTTATGGGAGATTTCGTTGAAAAAATCTCCCACAAATGGAAGAAATTAATTGATCACATCCCTTATGAATATACACATATACAAAGCGTAAAAATTGAAAAAGCTCAAAACAAAAGCTGGGTTTAAATTGAAGGGATTATATTTTATTAGGAGTGTTTGATTTTTTGGGAAAGAAAGTTTTTGGCTTTCTACTACTCCATCTTGATACAAAAAAAGTGGGAATCTTCCAAAGAAAGGAAGGAAGCAATCATTTTTTCTTTCCCAAAAGCTGGGTATTTTAATTTTTTAAAAACTGTCTACATAATTTTTCTATTATCTTTGCATAAATCAGTTAATTAGATATATTCGAAGTAGTATACAGAGTATGAGAACAGAATGTTCAATAATTCATTACAAACTTCCTTCCTAAACGAAAATTAGCCTTTTGTTCTTCTCTGCAGCTTCCACTTTGTGGTTTGAATTTTCTGTGGATCCCATAGATAGCGTCTCTGTAAGGGAAGTCATCATCGCTTTTTTTTATTTTACTGCTGTCTTCACTAGGGAGATATGATTTCAAATATTACATTCATAGCCCGACCAGTACAACCTATGAAATCGGTGATATATCAAAACAGCGTATTTTAATATAGGTTCATGAATGCAAAATTTTTGACGTCTGATATCATCAAATTGAACCTAATATATTGAAAATCTTGTTTGTAATGTGAATTTTATTCTTATGAATATTCCATTTTTCTAATCGTGGCTTGTAGCGGTTATACAGGCCGTTTCTTTTATCTTGTGGTAACATTGTTATATTCTGAACCGTAAGAGATACGAAGAAGAAAAAAGGTAACTGTGATCGGAAACAATACAATGGTCGGAGAAAATTTACGGGGACTCTCGAATTATACGGGGAAAACCAAAAATGCTGTTTTTCTTTTTTTTTTCGAATGAAATCATTATTTTGAAGAATATCAAGAAATGGAAAAGGAGAATGTTATTGTATTCAAAGTGTACTATGACTCTGTAATGATAAATATTCAATGAAATAGAAATCCTCTATTGATTTTGCATAACTAAATAGCATATCAATCCTTTCATCATTTGAATACATCATTGATATGTTCATAGACATCTGACAGTTCTCAACAAATATCAACAAGGCATTCATTTTTCCTGCCATAGAAATCAAGCAAAGCCTACGCGTTTAAGATGGTAAATGAATTGAGATGTTATTTGATCACACCAAATTATACAACAATCGAATCTTGACCAAAAACTGATATTTTCGTTACTTCCAGGATTGAGAATTATAAAAATATTACGAATCATAATTGATCAGGAAGAAATAAGCTTTGAAAGAAGGATTACGGAAATACAAAAATTTCCAGAAAGAAAAAGTACAAATTTTCATTGTGTTAGGGTACCTACCTGTCGAATTCATTGGGTTGTCTGGAATATATTTTGAAGAAATCGAAACAACTTACAAAAGAAGTAACGACAAGACCGTAGTTTAGAATTGTTGTCACTGATGATGGTAGTTATTTCAAATTAAACGCTATAAAATAGCAAATGTGATATACCCTTGGATTGTGAATTTATCGCTTTATCAATATCTGTAATGAAAAACGCAGGTCTTCATTAAAAAAAAGTTGAAGGTGACCATGTTGACAAGAACAGTTCAATCGAATATTCATTATTACGTCATCATAGTACACTTCGAATACAATAACATTTTTTCCATTTTTTATATTCTCCGAAATAACAATTCCATTCGAAAAAAACCAAAAACAGCATTTTTGTTTTTTCTTGTATAACTCGAGAAGAACGAGAGTCCCCGTAAATATTCTTCGACCATTGTATTGTTCCCGATGACAGTTACTTTTTTTCCCATTTAATCGTCTTCATATCTGTTACGGTATATATCATTATAACTTGTTCTACATATATCGAAACGAAAGCCCAAAAACAAAGCATTTGTGATTCAATACAAGATAAAAGTATTTCGACCTATCATAAGTTTCGTCAGCGTTGCTAGGCTGGACCAAAAATGCATTGCTAAACTCAACTGCACTGAGTAAGTGCAGGCAATGACTTTTTTTTGTATGCTGACTCAATCTATGGGAGCAACATAAGACTCAATTAACGAATATCAAAAATTGAAGGCCTTCAGACTTGTGCTTGGATGACACTTCATTCTAGCACCACTGATGAGATTTATGATGGGGCAAAACACTGCTGGACGTCGTTGGATTAGGTTTCGGTATCTGATTTTGACTAGTTGCCATGGAAGCTATAGTGAAACACAAAGAATAAATATCGTTTGTCGGTCTATGGCTTTGCAGACCACCTGAATGAATTCCAATAATGAGGTCTTCGTAAGAAAATATGACAAATGTCATATAATTCTTTGACCTAATAATGACTTCATGGTGGAATGGAGAGTGGTTATAGGATAATGATGTTAGTGGATCGGTAGCAAAAAGCAAAATGATATTTCTGCACCCATTGACGAAGAGTCGTATATTCAGTTCAGGGTATAACCATTCCACCCTGAGGTAAGTTGACTTTACAAAATGAATCTCTCCATGGTGAGTATCAGCATGCCCTGAGAAATATGCCTATCAATACTGTTTATAAGAAATGAACAAACTTGCTGACACAACTATATTTACTATTCCGATCTTACTCTTCACCTTTGGCATAGTGAAATTGAATCAGTTGAAGTGGCGCTGACTATAGATGATAAAAATGATGGAACTTCATGAGGGTTTACATCACCAATCGCACTTTTCATGGTATTTTCTCCAATTAGAAGTGAATTTTCAAGTGTCTTCATAAAAGAAAATCTAGATGGGGCCTGAAAATGCTGAAAATCTAAAGTATCCTCATCTGGATTGTTCGTAATAATGGATAATCAGGTGACAAGTATAAAGTTTCGTGAAAAAAAAAGGAAAATTCTGAAACCATTCGAATATTTCTGTCAGCTTGTCCAGCATATGCTCCTTTGCCTATATCTAACAGCTCAGTAACTGATTAACCAACAGGTAATATCACCATTTTGAGCAGATATGTCTACTATAACGATTTCATGTTAGGATTGTCGGGTCATGAAAAAGTAGGACTTACCTTCAACTCTCATTGTCACGGAAGCGAATTCGACTATACTTCCTCAGTATTTCAGAAAGAAGAGTAATCGACAACATAAATTGCAGATAGATGAAATTGAAAAAACATAGCATAATTGTGAGGAAAATTATAGTGACCTGAATAGTTTGTCTTCTGGAAAGGATTGTTGTCTCCTCTGTAATGAACAAGCTGCTACCAGATTCTGAACCATGAATGACATAAACTACTGGGATTTGCAAATAAACTAGTTACCCTATTCCAGGACAAAAAATATATTGAGAAGTGCCTGTAGAAAGGTCTTAATATCATAACTAGATGAACAGAGAAACTTAGGCTCAACACCCATCCCAATCGGCCACACTAGCATTCACTAAAAAAAAAGTAGGGGGACTAGAACTTCTAGAATTTCGTGATGAAGAGATGAATTGTCGGGATGTATCGCTGAGTCTAGCTAGACATACCTACAAATACAAATGGTGGCTGAAGTCTGACATTATGTCTGACATGCTTGTTCGGTGATAATGAAGGCAATGAGAACCCCACCAACAACAACATTGTATACACTACTCTGGATATACCTCTCGTACATTTTGTAAAAACGAAAAAGAGTGGATAAATTAATACTGAGAACCTACAAAGGATCGGGTGGAATCGAATTTAGGAATACATTAGAGAGTGAACATTAACTATGTTGGCAAACCACATGATACCGAATTACACCTAATATTACCAACCGTAGAAAAAGAATGATGAATAGTCATCTTTAGTACATTTTGAGTAGAAAAACCTGTCATAAAAATGGATCGATTAACAAATATGGAACAGGAGATGGAATATGCTGTACATCACAACTACCCACTTGATCAGACTCTTCCAGGCGGAAATATATACAATCCTGCAATGTGCAAGAAATATTTATTTGTAGCCTCGACATAACTGAATTAGATAACTGGACTTCCTTCAAAGAATTGATAAACCCAAAACTGGCAATACCTCAAAAAAGTAGGAGTAACTTATTCAAGTAACACTCCATTGTCAGATTTCCACCAAAGCCACAATACGTGTTTCGCTAAACAACAGCTTCATGAAGCATTTTCATACCAACTAATTTCTACTTGATCTGGGCTTTATACTATACTATACTACACTATACTATACTATACTACACTATACTATAGTATACTCTACTAACAATTTCAATCATATGGCCTTCTTCCTAAGTAATGACTAATAACTTTACGTGAGTTAAGGTAACAACTGATTGAAAATTCAAATGAAAAAGTAATAGTATAATAAATCATATATGATTTGGTATTTATTGATTGGCAACCAGATCAGCCAAAGAATCAATCAGGTTACACAATTCTTGGAACCAACCACTTTCTCGAGTATATGCTGAATTAAAAGAGATTTGGATGAATGCACTCAAGTTGAGTTTTCAATTTTTTAAATCAAACTACGTCGTAGAAATAATAACACGACTATTATAATCATTAGACAAGTTGAGAACTCTGCAGAAAAATCTGAAATTCGGGCTTGGCAAATAAGTCCTTCTCCAGTAAAACTCGTCGTCTCACTCGATAACGCACTCTTATAAGAATACTCTTTTACTTTTTTCAGTGGAAAGCTCACGAAGCTTTAGTTCTTTGCTTAGCCTGGAGTGCTGCTTCAGACCTGATAGTGTCAGGAGGAGAGGACTGCAAATACAGGGTATGGGACAACCAAGGAAGACAAATGTTTTCCAGCAGTATGCACGCGAACCATATAACATCCATATCTTGGTCTCCGGCTGGTGATATCTTTGCTATTGGATCTTTCAATACTTTGAGGCTATGTGATTATTCAGGAGTGAGTATAATTTTGGAAAACACACGTAGTCCTTATTACCGTCTGAATAATACAGACATTCTCATCTTTTTTGGATATTGTCACCTTCACGAATCTGAAAAATATGAAAATTGTAATGGAGAACTTTATACACGTGTAATTCTTTTTTTGCCAAATCATTGAATTTGACAAGTTACTAACAGATAAAACATTTTTCTTTGTGAAAAATACTTCGAAGTTACACAGTAACTTATCGGAGTGAATTGAAAACTTTGCTCTTTCTAAACCTGTATAAAGTTCTTTATTACAATTTTTATATTTCTTAGATTGTGAATGGTGGAATACCAAAAACAGATCCCATTAAAACTGTTAATGATGGTGATGATGGATTTTTTCCTGAAAAACAATGGTTTGATGGGTACCTGGAAATTCCTGAAACACACCAGAATCAGTGTTATTATTTGCCGAAATGATAAGAATACCCCAATTCATATTCTCATCATCTAATATCCTGATACTCTTCAAATGAATACTCATTGATGTCTTTGAAGTATCATTGCTGGACTATGAATGCACTACTTGATATTTTTTTCTTTCACTCACAGTGGTCAAGATCATTAGAGAAACCCAACACAGGCTGCATATACAAAATGGCTTGGTCTGCAGATGGAACCCAACTAGCAGGAGCATGCGCAAATGGACAAGTTTTATTCGCCCATGTGGTAGAAAGGGACGTTCAGTTCATGAACTTCACGGCAGTAGTGAGCGAAAAGAAGATTGTTACTGTTCAGAACGTCTTGGATGAAACTAACGAACACCTGGAGCTACCAGAAAGAGTTATTCAAATGGCACTGCGGTACAACCATTTGGTGCTAACGACGCCCAGTCAGTGTTATATTTATAACACACGAAACTGGAACACTCCTGCTATATTCGACCTGAAGGACGGATCTGTGATTCTACTATTGCTATGTGAAGAGTAAGGATTTTTTTACTTCATTATTTAGTCGATTCATATAATTGGTAGGTATAATGTCATCGACATGATGAAAATAGCAATTAATATGTCTCCCCCCACTTCAGTGAAACTTGCAAAGAAAGAAGTTTCATAAAAATAAAGTAGAAAACTATTCTGAAATTACGTTGTATCTAGAGAACTTTATTCCAAATAATTTGAAAGAGATTGGAAAGAAATGGTTCTCAGATCATTATTAATCTTGATAGCAGCATAAAATATTAACGAAACAGAAAATATTTATTATTCTCTTCTAGGTCTGTATGCCTGTGCGCACTGGCCCCAGGCAGTGCAGGCACATAGAATCATTGATAATGCTACAGTCTTTATCATCAGCAACTTTACTTTCTGTCCCATGGTGCTTCTTCGACCTATTATTGGTAATAGGTTTTGTCGGGCAGATCTCGCCATTCCTATTCTCTGCCGTACGTGAGACCTGAATGTTGATTTTCTGTTTAGGGTGACCCCCAGGTATTTTGCTTCGTTGGTTCACGGAATCTCTTGTCCGGTAAAGGTGACGTTTCCTTCCAGCCTCCGGGTGTACAGTATCGCCTGACTCTTGTCAGGGTTTATACTGATCTTCCACAGGTTGGTTCATTCCTCTAGTCTGTCTGCCTGTTGCTGCAAGTATCTAGTGACGTGCGCTTGGCTTGCTGATCTTGCCAGCAGAGCCGTGCAACTTCAACAAGTTGGCGCTCTACGCGGACGACACGGCGTAGAGCGCCAACTTGTTGAAGTTGTTCTCCGGCTTGGGCACATCCGCTGTGCATAACGAGAAGAGGTGTGGCGAACGGATTGCACCTTGCGGGACCCCTGCTTTCAGTAGTCGTGTGGTTGGGATTTCTTTTCTTAGTCTGCAGCGGTATCGCTTGTCAGCTAGAATAGACTCGATTTTGTTTCGTGTAGCCAAAATTGGTCTTTTTGGCCAGAAGTCCGTCATGCCAAACTCTGTCGAACGCCTTAGAGACGTCTAAGAAAATCCTTCCGTTGTTGTATCCTTTGTCGAGGTTGAAGCCTTCCGTCGCAAAGTCTACTAGCCTCAGGACTCTGTCGGGTGTTCTGATCCGAAACCGAACTTTTCATCTGGTAAGATTCCTAGTTCGCTGGTTTGGTCCTGTGATCTTTTCAGGATGACACGTTTTGCCACTTTGCTTGAGGAAGAGGTTGAGACATGTACGTATGTTTTCGAGAGAACTGGCAACTGTATTCGTGTTATTTATTCAAGTGTTTTTGAACCTACAATACTTATTTCATATCAGTTGTCCCATACACAGTACAACATGACGATAGTATCAAAATAAATTGCAATACATATTTGGAATATATAAAGAAACCTAAACGAATAATCAAATGAATCACAGCGAAAAATAATCAATAAAACAAAGTGTGACTTCTTACGTGCGTACATAAGTACACACACTCACACTTTTTTTTGCCCACTAAACTTCAACTCTCAGAATTCACGACTTGTATATACCAGATGATGGTCAACGAGGTCCTGTCATTTAATGTGCGATTTCTAGTACACGAAACCTATTCATGGATTTGTGTCGGTACAACCCGCTAACTAACTATACCACCAAATTGAATACGATAAAGTTGATACTTACGGGATTTTATACAACCTAGTGGCATTCATTAGTTTTTTCGTGTGGTGATGGTTCAAAAATTGCAGACACCTTCGAAAAACATTAACTATTACTTCTAGTGACTTACTTCATGTTAGGTTAGGTTGGGTTTTTGTTTTTACACATCGGCAGATTAAAAAAAAAAGGAACTTTTATTATTGCAATTGATACATACATACAAATGAGAAAAATGAATGAACAAATGAATACTGAATACAAAATACTGTTTTCTATGAGATATTTTTTGTTGAAAATAAAAAAGTATTGTTTTCATTCGAAAAATCATAATTTTCAGAGTTGTGTTGTTCTGAATGCTTCCACACTCATTCTTTGGATTCAAAATGAATCTGGATGTTGGTAAAAAATCTATGGACTTTCTCAAGAATGCCACGAATATAATCTTTGTATGACATTCTTCCACTGAGAACGGTTATCCCAATATATTTAAATGAACAATGAGAATACAAAAAGAGCAACTTGATAGAAAAGATCACATCAAAAGTATTCAGCCAAGCCATCAATGCCACATTTAAATTCAACATAAAATCTTGAGTGAGGAAAGATTAAAAATCAAGAAGGATTCCGTTTCAATTGGATATAATTTTATGTCGATATATATATTACGATACCTCAAAAGATTGGAGGTGTCGTAATATAAAAATTATCCCTGTGTTTTTGAATTTCTGTTGCCTCTATACAGTGTCACAGATGAAGTTCGCGACATAAGACAGTCTGGGGTTATCTGAAACAAAAAGTGTATAGGTACAGACTATTTGCAAACAAAGAACATTTAGAGAATACAATTCGGGAGTCTTCTGCTAACATAATTCCCCAATTTATTAAAAATACCACAATGTCTGTTAATGGAAGAAAAATAATTTTTATTGAACGGGAAGGACGGCATACTGAATGATGGATTCAAGTTCTTTATAAAATTATTGGGATAAATAAAAAAATATTATGATGTTTTGAGTTAATTTGGTTATAGTTACACAAACTAACTGCGAAGTAAAATTTCCATTATATCTATTAATGAAAAACTTCCATATGTCGCGAACTTTATGTGTGACACTGTATGTACTCTTGAATAGTTATTTTGAGTTTTATCGAGTATTACTAGTCTTCGAATAAAACAATGTGAGTGCCCCTTTCATTGAGAGCATGTCACTCTACAGCAGCTGATCTGTCTATTCGTCAAAAGAAAAGAATAGCCAATGAACATCAATAAAATCTGGCTACCTGTACTGTTCGTTCAATTAACATGTTCGTTCGATGAACATTGATAATATCGGGCTACCAGTACTTGAAGGTACATAAAGAAGGTCAGGTCCAATTAGGAGAGACCAAACCGCGCCCAATGATGATAAAATATAACCAGCATGCGTTCAGAAAAACGGGAACAACTTGAGCACCAACTTGGGCACTGCAGCTGTAACCACATCGTCTTTGATAATGTCTACCGCAGTAGTAGACGAAACGTCAGACATGAAAACCCGCAGACCATGGTCAATAAATAGCTTCCAAACAGTTATTTTCGGCCGGGAGAGTTAACATTCTTAGATGGTTATTAATTTTGAAATATTATCTGAAGACTACTTTTGCAACTCTAGTTGCTGGCTCCAAAACAAGAAATGATTTCAAATTCGAATAACAACATATGTGAAGTAACTGTATGCTTTTTCACAACGAATTTCCAATACCATACATTTCTCATTTTCCTAATTGAAACAGAATCATATGTTTCATCTAATATGTTTTCGTAATATCCACAAAATCAATGAAAAACTCCATCAACGGCTAATGCGTCCACAGATACCTAACAAAAACCCCTCTCTGAAAAAATGATGATGGCCGGTCTTGCGGTATCATGAAAAGAGATAATTCATCAAACGAGAGTCGTGTCGAAAGCACTCAGATAAATGAGAGTTCAAGTTATATTAATGAAAAAACACAAAAATATAAATCATCACTCCAATAAATTAGCTATCCATTACAAGAAATATTATTGTACATTTTTTCAGTTCCGTCGTACATTGCTTTTGGAGAATTGTGAACGATCACGCTGATGAAAAACGGAGATATCACGCACCCATCTATTTCGTGGGGAATGATTCAAAAGCTTTGTCACCTTAATATACTAGTCAGGAAGATATATTGGGTGAAAGCAATGATAACATGAAAGTATCTGGTTCTTGTAGAGGGTGTTTTTTGTGAAATGTACATATGTAATGAATAAGGGTAAAAGACAATTGTTTCTATATAACCTAAATTTAATGGTTCTGAAATCCTTTATGATGAAGATATCGTTCAATTCTTCAGTTCTTCATATCTCATGAATTGTGTGACGTTTTTCATACACATTACAGATATTTCTTGACTGATATACTGGTATGTATCTCATAGATAAACTGGAATCCAAGTTAAACTCTGAAAGAATTTTTATAGAGAGCAAGAATAGTTATGTGACTTCGAATATCATCCATATTGCCGCATAAAATTGTATTTCCCCCATTATTTCATTCAAAAGTAAAATATATTTTGATACCTAATAGGATGTTTATTTTGGATTTTGCATTGATGTATTTTATTATTTACTTTCTGTATTTTAACTAACTTCAATTTGTGTTATCTTGAAGCAAAACTTATTCGGGAGAAAACACTCATCTAAATTACTGAGTTACGAACACCCTGTATGTGTGACGAAAGTAAGTTGACTTCAAACTAATGGTAAACATCCACAATGGAATGGAAACATCCACAATTCATAATGCACCTTAATTTCTGAACACTTCAATTCTGGAATATTTCCCCAAAATGGATGATGTGAAATAAAGAAATTGAAACCTAAAATATAGAAGAGTTCATACTGGCCTGAACAAATTGGATATGCGGTTGGTTAGTACCTTGTTTACCAGATGGAGCGATGACAAATTTGTTGTTTGTCGTTTGCTTCAGCTCGGTGAGAGAAATGATACTCTGAAAGGAATTTTATTTTTAATTATGGAATATCATCAACTTTAGGTTGATGATGGCCACTACTTTGCACTGACTAGAGGCCAAATAGCCGAAAACTGGTCTGCAAGTGTGCCCATTCCTATAATTGAGAATCAATTTCAGTAGTTGTATCGCCAACAGCATATGCAGAAAATACTTCTTTGAAGATTCCTGCACTGACACCTGTTGGATATTATCCAACGCTCTTTGTGGTATCAGCCAGGGAAATAGTTGTTTTCTGATAGGTGTCTGTCCATCAACCTACAGTGTACGTAAGTCGTGACTGGCCTGAACAAATTTGTCTTACAATTATTTCATCGATACATTTCTGGGCTATTTCGAAATGTACTTCTTCATGACCATGTCTGGTTCATTTGACACTGTTTTTGTTACCTTCTTCGATAGGGCACTAAGGACTGTTTCAAGAGTTTTTTCTCTTTTTTCACCACAGTATTCTCAAATATAGATAGTTGATGTTTAATGTCTATGTTTTTTCGAGTAGATTGAAAATTAAGGAACCATTAATATAGTTATTCATTTTTCTTCTCTTCGAGTGTGTTGTTATTATTAAGAATATTTCTGCTTTTTGAAAATTTGAAAAATTATACTGAAATATGAGCAGTGTGTATTTTTTTAGGTAGTATTCATTATTCATTGTTGCGTATATGTATGATTAAGTATACCCATGGACAGGGTCTTATACTTCTGGAACATTTGTTTGCAATGTAATACTTTCCATATTCTATAATCATGTAAAAATTGTTCTTTTGTAAAAAAATATTATTATTATTAAACAAAAAATGAGATGACTTTCTATCGTTCCTTTACCATATCAATTCATCCAAATATATTTCAAATAAAGTCCAAATAAACTTCCCTAGTTAGTATTTGTCATACCTTGATGCGATATAATTATTCGTTTGATAATAACTCCAAACTCGACATCAACACATTGATAGAAAACCTGATTTGTGAAACGAAATATTTAAGGAGAAACATTTTTTGGGATCGAATGTGAGTTTCTCACATTATCAACACCGTCTCTAGTAAACTGAGCTTATTTGTCACTTAAAATCTGATAATAAAGTTTCACTCTATTTTATTGTTGTTTCCTAATCATATCCACTGATGTGTTCATGAATTTGTGATATGTACAGCATGTTCGTGAGTTGGTAATACTTTGGTTTTGAGAATAAATTAAGATAATGACAAATAGGTCAATAATTTCAACAAATACAGCTCAAAAATTCATTATTTGAGTTTTGTCCATTCTTTTATCGAGATATATATTTATATTTCTGTGGATGCAATTCAACTTTGTTTGTTTTATTTCTAAAACGAACGATGTATCAAAATTCTGATACTGTTGTTGGAATCAGAATCGAAATGGATGTACAGACTGTTGTTTTGAACTGAATTCAGTTCGTACTTTTTTGAGGCTGTCACTCAGGCTGAGAATTGCGAAAAGTGGGGCCTACGAAGGTCTATGCCTGTACCAAAAATCAAATATCTGCTCTCAGAAATGACTTGAATACAGTTGTGTTTTCATCTCAAGTGTATCACACTATGAACAATATGAAAAAAGTTACACAATGGCTCGTGAGATTGAAAAATCTGAATAGTCATGCAAAATTGAATGTGTGTCATTCAGTTGTCCTCATTTACCCATAACATCGGCGCATTTCTCAATAAAATACCCTGTATACCACCATAGCTTGAGTCCCCAATATCAATGAAGGCAACTCTTATTTCGATGACCATGGAAAAAGTGTCAGATTCGTCTCATATGGTCAAAATCAAAAATTGAAGCCAAAAAATGACTGAGTTTACAAAAAAGTTCGGAAAGGTTTTTTGACTTATTTGGTGGTGAGAAAAACCAATGAGAACCATTTAACTGTCAATACTAATATTCACCAATGGAAATATCGAAAAATTGCAAACATTTTTTAATTTTTGTTGATTAACGAATGGAAACTGTCTTTAAATTTCTATTTCTCTCGTATATCCTGGGAATTGAAGAGAAACATAAAATGACATTTTGATCTCTTCAAAAAATTCATGACTACTTTTATACGTTGATAATCAAAACCAAAAAATAATCTCTCTCGACATGTCTATGTTCTCAAATGATTATGTGATTTCTCTTCAGTCGGCAGCAATCTGTTGCAACTGACAACTTAGTAATACAGTTTAATGTATTAGTACTTATAGTTTACTGTAAACTTTGTTTAGAGAAAATCACAGTGAACTCCATATACATGTATGTATCATTGACTCGTATACGTATCATATACTGTACGTACGAGAATATGATATGTTTAGGTTGCTACGGTATAGTGGAACACGATTTTGTGAACTGCTGTTTTGAAAGTCTCACAGTAAAGTATCATTTGATTCATACATATGTAATGAATTATTCTCATTGTATCACTACATTTTGAGGTTTTCCACATCTGCAATAATTGGAATAATGTTTTGTTGCTGAAATTCAAAATATTCAAGTATGAATAAATAGATACACTCAAAGTTCGAAACTTTGTTTGGTTTGACGTACTTGCATGTTCCAAACAGCCATATGAGAAGAACAGGATAGCGGACAAAGTTATTTTTATTTTTCGATATTTTCATTCGTACACATTGATACTACGAGTATGCAAGATTTTATGGAGTGTTGTATAACAGGTTGAGATAATGAGCTGTTGCCAAATTTTATTTGAGAAACATCATCTCAGCAACATACAGCGGCATTACAGATATAAATGACATTGAATTTTGATAATGCCTCAAGACAAAAGTGATTCGACTTGGTTATTTTATTTCATGTAACTTCCCGACTATAGATCGTCAACAAATTTTTCAAATCACCATCCTAGATAAGCAATGTTTTTATATGTATAGGTACTTAAAAAGTTAAGGCACAGTGAATGCAAAATTACATTGAGAATATTATACAAAAAAAAATTAATTGTAAATATCACATAATCCTAAAATTTCCCTAATAGTATAACCAAAATCAAACAGGGTGAGCCAATTATAACAAAACAAGGGTGGTATCTAATATTTCAGTGATATTTCGGTTTGATTTTTTTTCGATACAATGGATATCAAAAAACGAGAAAGAAAGTTAATATAAAAACAGTTATCTTTAATCACTTTTGATTTCACCTTCATTCGTTGTTTCGCTTTTAGTGACTCACTTTTTGAATTGTTTCTCAATCTACACGATACCCAAAACTTTTCTTACGCATATGTTTCCATATTATTGAAAGAACTGAACGTGTTTTTAATAATATGGACCAATATTCTTGTATCTATCCTAAAACCCCTCAACTAGAGTTTATATTTTTTTCACAATGGTTCCTGTATCGGACTCTTCAGACGGAGTGGATTCAGAACTGGAGGATTCCTTGTTCAAAGTGGCATTCGAAGTCTTCGATAGGGTTGGAATTTGCGATTTTTTCAATGGGCGTACACCTATTGGGCACTGATTATCAACTTCTTGAACAGTTTCTTTCGCGTTGTCAGTCTTTACCTCTAGAGTTCCATTTTGACATTCCTTCTTGTTGTTGTTATTATGCTGTAGTTTCGGAATGGTCTTCATTGAACTGTCCTCTAATGGTTTTGTCATCAACGGAGGTTTAGTGGAAAGTTTAGGATCACTTTTCTTCAGTTCTGTGCTGGAACTGATAGTAGTTTTGGATCCGTTTCCATTTTTAATACTTCCCAAACTACCATAAACCTGAACGTTATTCCCGGGTTGACGTCTAGGAATCAATGGCCCAACATAGAGGTTGTTGCACACTATTTTCGGTTCCTCCTCTGGCTCTTCAGCTAATGCGGGCTCCGATATAAACACAGGCAGAGGACTACTAGACTGCTTGATCAGAGTACTGGCTCTAGGTGGAGGAGCGGGGGGAAATTTATTAAGGCTCTGTGCCAGGGGCGAATTTGGTGGGGAAACTGATGAAGAATCACTTGCAGGCATGTAGAGGCCCTGTATTGGCATTGACAGTCTCTTGTTTATTGTAGCCTGTCGACCCGGATGATCGGGAAGAACTTTAGGGAAGTTCCTCTTCTTGATTGTTCTGAGTGATTCTTCAGGGGTTAGAGGAATGGGTTGGTAATTTTCGTCCCTACATGTTACATTCACGCTCTGGTTGGGATCGAACGTTTTCAGTCGTTTCATAGCGGTATAGTCCACATCTTGTACTGGATCAGATTTGGAATGAGAGTGGGATATTTTTATAACTGTCGGCTGAAGATCTTCAATATTGAAATGGATATTATTTGAACTTTTTCTGATATCTTTGTGTTTGTCGGAAATTCTAGGTGAGAAATCTTCCACAGTGAAGGATCTACGTAGTGGAACTCCAACATCTGGTTTGATACTTGGATTGTCTAGTGACTTGGTGAATTCGATTGGTTGTTGCATCAAGACACTGGGACCTCTTCCAGAAGGAGTGGCATCGACAGCCACAGACACCTTGGGTACTTTCACCTTATGTCTCGTTACAGTTGACGTCTTCATGACAATAGGTTTTTGTTCAACTGGGCTAACTGGTCTTGTTGGGCTTCTCCCCAGTGTGGAATCTTTGTCTACTTTTGAAGAAATTGTGAAATCTTCTGGAACGGATGTTTTTTCTCTTGGACTACTGTTTTGTTCAGTTTTTCTGAAAAATCTTGGGCTGTATTTCTGAATTATTTCCTGAGCTATCCATTCTCTCACTTTGGTGTGGGCATCGATGGTACTACTAGACATTTGCCTCGATAGTTTGTGTTTTGGTGTAGCACCAGCCTTCACTGCTTCATATGTATCTTCACTCTTGGAAGATTTATTCATCATTCGGACAATATTACAACCGTTTATCAAAAAAGTTTCCTCATCTTTATGTCTTTTTTCATCTTCACTTGCATCCGTTGTATTTGTTGTTTTTTCTCTTCCGTTTCTTTTGTTTTTATAACATTTGAAATAGAGAATCACGAGAATAATCAAATTCACCATTAGAAACAGCCCTCCTATGATAATCATTATGTTCATGGTAGAGCTCTGTTTAACCTCTTCAGCAGGAGCCTCTATGACTTCACCGTAAATATTTTCCATAATATTGTCTGGTCGACTTGTTCCTGTCTTAACCATGGTACCAAATACTTCTGTCGATATCGGTTTGAAAGGTTTTTTAAAATTTTCGAATTTATTTTTTGGCGTAGTTAGATGATCGTAGAGAAATGAAGGAAATGATGGAGTTCTTCGTGGATAATTCGCTGCTGGATGGATATAGGGAGTTCTTTTAGTTGGATGCGATTGTGGATATGACTTATGAGGAATATTTTCAGTCAGGTTCGGAAATATCTCATTCCAGTATCTGATCTTGGAACTACGATAATGCTGTGAAGGCTGTGGGGGAATCTCTGTAACCAAAAAAGCATCATTGTTATTCGAAAGATTCACAGTGTAGAAGAAACAAAAAAAGTGTTAGTAGTAACAGTGAAGTAGTAACAAGTTATTGTATTATTTCATATCTTTACAGAACATGCATTGTCGTGACCTGAGGAGGACTTAATTAAGGGTCGAAATGTAAACTTGGCAGAATTTGACCATTTGTAGTGTGTTTTCTCGACCTCTACTGTATAAAGGATTTCAGTAAATTCAAAACTATTATCAAAATCACGAAAATTTGCAATCAACTATTCACTGAAATATATTGTGTTTACACCGAATTCAGTGATTTTCAATTCAAATATTCATACTCCCAGATATTTCAGGGAATTTATTAGTTTCTTTGAATTTTCAAAATGAGAATTCATTGATTTAGTAATCAGGAAAAGTACAGTGTCACACATAAAGTCCGAAACATGTGGAAGTTTCTTCAATCGATAGATATAATCAAAAAATGACTTCATAGTTAGTTTGCAGTTTAGAGATGATTAAAAAAGAACATCAGTTCCTTTGACGTGTGCCTCTTGAATCTAAGAGTTTCAACAGAACTTCTCAGGAAATTTTATTTTTTGAAAATTTTTGAAAGTGTCGGAAAAAATGTTTCGCAGTTTCCCATTCTATACCTCTTCTCCTGAATTTCCACGGTGTACCAGCCCGACAGGCCGTCGTGGGACGAGAAAATGTAGTTAGGCTAATTTTTGTTGCGAGCCATGGTGGAGTTTTCCACGGAAAGTTAGAAATCGAAAAATGTAGAGAGGGATAAAGGCCCCATTTCTAACAGCTCATTGTTGGCACTTTTACGTAATTGTAGGTAGAAAACTGGAAAATTTATGGTATCAGACAGGTAGCAAATAACAATATGAACGAAAACAAGATTTTAGGAATCAATGTATGTAGATGCCTATTAAAATATTAATATAGCTGTCAAAATAGTTTCAGTCTTCTCCTGGTGATGTAAACTTGGTTAACGAAACGTCATCTCATTTCGTATTCTCCTCAGCAAACTCTTTCGTTTGATATCATATCATGACATATTGTATGTAGAATGGCGTCACCTAGCTGAACATTCATTGTTTTTTACCTCCAGGTGAGTACAAAATTTCATCCTAATCAGTTTCAAATAACTGATTTAAAACTCGGTTGCAAGATTTTGACCCTAACCAAAATACATACAAGCATTGCAAGTTCAATGAAAGCTAGTAACAGAGCTAATATTTACCCGAAACTGCAGGCAGCAGAAGTTATATGTGTACAAGAAATCGAAAAATATTTCTATACCGTTTGCTATTAGTCGAAAGAAATAATTTCATGCATCAACAAAAGTTAGTAGGTATATTTTGTAATGTGAAAAAAATAATTCTTACTCAGCTCGATATATCTTTCTTCCCTCAAATCAAATTCCGGCCATTCCACATCATATTGAGCCCAATAAGCTGGATTCATACTATAAAACATTTGTCGCTTTGGCATGTTTGGATTCCTGGAATGAGAAATTCAACTGTAATGACTTTCATGACCGCAAATATTTGATAAGAGTTCAATGATATTACTGAAAACGAAACAAACATTTTCAAATGATATTTGTGTACTCGAATTGGAATATTTTCGAATACAAATACATTTTCCTCAGTTCCACAGAAAGTTTTCAAGGAACAATTATGCTAAAACAAAATCCATTTTCTCATCGAGGATTTTAAAAAACATCATTTCATTGAGGGTCCTTTTGTGGTCAATACTCATTATATACTACGATTCATTTCCATTGACGTTGAAGAAATAGCAGTTACTCTTCAATGACTTTGCGGCAAAAGGACATATTCAGCAAATCTTTCAGAAAAAATTAGGATCAGTCACCACAAAACTGTTTAAAGAACTTTTTGAATAACTTTAGACCCAAATGTGAACCGGGGGAAACTATTTTCCATGCATTTAAAACTTTAAAATCCAATATTGAATTTGGTACTCTACTGTAAATAGAAATACACATTCCATGTCAATGTATTGGCTACAGGTGATACTGTGAAGCCCTCGGAAAGTTCTTAATAACATTTTCAATCACTAATGCTCGATAAAGGTTTTCGAATATTCATTCTGAATGAATATGTGAATTCCAGAGCAACAGAAGCACACTGTCATTCGCTTCACCTTGAAGCTGGGGCCAGATACCATGAATGGAAAATGAATGGAGAAAGGATAATTGAGGACAGAGTGAAAGGAGTGGACAGGATACTTCCTTGGATGCAAGGGATGTTACTGGAGGAAAGGGTGGACGAGAGAATGACAGAGGTGTATGTGGACGCCGGAATGAGAGAGCGAGGGAAAGGCGAGTACAGGCTGGGCGTACGAAAGCAATGAGAATGGATGGGTTCTAGGGAATGAAGGGATTCCCGGACAGAGCAGCGTGAATGAAGTAGAGCTTATCGCCATAGAAAAGGCGATAGTGATGTGGGGCGTGAATGAGGATGTCAGAGTTATCAGCGACTCCGCAATAGCGGTGGAGCTGATGAAGACATTGAGAGTGAAGAACAAAAGGGTAGCAATGATTCAAAGAGTGATTGAGGAAAGGAAAGGAAGGGGAGCACGTACTGAAATCATCTGGCGAAGGGTATAGGCAGCGAACGCCAAGATAGCTCTAAGAGAGCAAGAATTTTTCTTACTCAATACTTATCGTTATACAGGGTATCCCTGGACTTCCTCTTTTCCTCTCGGGAATGTATAGATGGGGTCAAAATATCACCAGTACTTCATATAACTTTTTTTACTAAAAGTC
>WOGR01001144.1:0-17574 GCA_015342045.1 Leptinotarsa lineolata
ATTTCATTCCTCTTTTTTTAAGTATTTAAATAATTTTTTAAAGAAAAAGGTTGAAATGATAAGTTTAAAATGCGTTGTTTTAGAGCTTTTTTTATGAAAACTACTTGATTTTTGTCAGGAGGAACACTCCCCATTGTACTTGTGATGCACTATTTGAAACCTTTGGCCTTTGATGTAATAATGAATATTACTGGAGTTTTATCTCACCACCAAACCTTATTTAAAGTTAAACTCTAATCTTCCTCTTGAAGATGATCACTTGGTGATTTAAACACGTGCCGAGGTGTTAAAAATAACGGTTTGGTGTTGGGATGAAACTCCAGTAATATTCACGTCACAATTGATTTACGACGACCAGCGGCGGACGACGTTATTTTTTTAGGGGATAATTTACAACAATATATTTTTTTTTCCTCTCATTTCATTTATATCTGTACTCTTGAGCTTCAAACTTTTCCATACTGTTAGACAGTGGAAGAAACTATGAAACTTTTTATTGATTTTTGAAAAATGTTGAGGAATTCATTGCAAAGCGATACAATATTTGCAGAATTCATTTCTCGTGATTGAATTTTTGTGTATCATAGGTAAGTAACAACCTATTGTGAGATTTTCACTTGAAGGCTTCAAAACCGCGACACACGTTTCAGTACACAAAAGCTTCTACATACTAGATGAAAATTAAACAGCGGAGTTGTATTTGAACACGTCATTATGGATTTCCATCAAGTACTGGCCAATTCTCTCCCATATTATCGTAAATTTAAAACATGTTCTTTCTTACAGGTTGTGCTTGAAGTACATCAACCAATCAATGGAGAAGATGGAAGGCAAGAATTACGACAACGTTAAAGAAGAAGATATTTCAATTGTAGAAAGGATATTGATCAAAACTGGAAATCCAAAATTGGCAGCCGTCCTAGCTTTGGATCTTTTGTTAGTTGGCGTTGATACGGTATGTAGACACAAGACATGAAACTATCAATTACAAAGACAGTCCAAAACAAGTACTTTTTCCAAACAACAGATCTGCAACACTCTTTTCGAAATGCGTTTCACCAGCTGTTGACGTCTTCAGGGGATAAAGTAAACTCATTCCTAACTATAAAACTGGTATCTGTTCATATCTAACAAGTATGTGCCAATGGTCTCAATGGAGAACTAATCGAGGACTACATCAAAAACATCTGCTTGGAACAGAGTTGCTTCTAGTTCAACATCTGTTTCTACTGACAGCAAGAAGGCACGGTAATGGAAAATCCACTGCCCTCCTTTATAGGTAGTCTGTTCATGAGCAAATATGAATTGGAAAAAATGTTAGGAAGAGGATTTTGTTTCAACACTTATCAACAGATCAACGAATATTATGTCAACAAATGAAATTGAAAACGACGAGGAGTTATCATTCTTGGATGTCTCAGTGATTAAGAGTAACCACATTGTCTAGAATTTGATGTCTGTAAGAAAAATAACAGTACTTTTAGATACATTCCTGATGTTTTCTTGAGCATATGCTTCTTACGTTATCACCATCTGGAGAAAGGTACATTATTGAGAAAAATGTTATCAGTGACTTAGCTGAAAGCAAAGGGTATTCTTCAAATATAGTAAATGAGTTAATTAGGAAACGTAAGTTTAGGAAAAGTTACCCTGTAAGATATAAATAGAGATCAGTATTAGAGAATTATTTCATGTCCCCACTAGATGACGCCAACGTTGTTGGTGAAACACGCCTCAAGAATAGAAAGATCTTATTTTGAATTTATTCCACGCCACAGGTTCTAGTTTTTCTTTTCATAACAAAGACAGTCCTTTCTACTGGGGGAGAACAATACACAAATATATTTTAAATTTTTGAATAAAACGGCTGGTAAGCGAATTTGGACTTTATATTACACGTATGTAATGGGAACTAGTATTTTGTAAAAGATTTTCACAAAAGGCATGTTGATAATCACACTCCGTGGTCATTCAGACAAGCTGACAACACAGCAATTTTTTTACAATCAAATTTCAAACTTTTCAACATTCCAGACATCCATAGCTGCTGCCTCAACGATATACCAGCTAAGCCAAAATCCAGAGAAACAGCGAAGGCTGTTCCAAGAGTTACAAGGCATTCTTCCCAACCCAGACTCAAAGGTGGAGGCATCAACTCAAGAACATATGCCTTATCTTAAGGCATGTATAAAGGAAACTCTAAGGTAAACAAGTCTTTGTTTTTAGAACCTATCGCCGTTTATTCGGGAATGAAACACAACTTTGAAACACAAAAAATATCGTAGATGTATCCCCATAAAAATAAGCTAATGGTGATAGACATAGAAATCGTAAAGACAAAAATCATACAAACCCAGAAATTCATTGTGATATTCTTTCTCTATTGTCGGTATGTGTCATATATTGGTTTGTTTATTAACCTTCGCATACAAAAACAGTTTCCTTTTTGTACCTGCGACCTGCGATAAGCAGAATATTGTAGCAGTTAATAAATGCCGTTGGGGATTAAACCGTTTAAATTGACGTAGCGGTATTATAATTTCCACACATTGGTCATTTACCAAAAACTTTAAAGACATAACAGTATGTATGGACCAAATTTATCTTGAATTCAATAACACTATATTGGGTGTTCGTAGGCTAACATACATAATACATATGGCACTACTAGTATTAAATCCATATGATTAGTTAGTCCTAATTTGTACACGTGTCAAAAAACACGTGTACAAATTTCACAGCTGTTTTTAATCAATCTACATTAATTAACCTATAAATACGAGCCCACAATGATAGCGTTACGAAATTGAATACTGAGAAATATGGGAACTTATAATTTATTTCATATAATACAACTTAGATTCAGAAAAACTACTTATAGTTTATACAGTCGACTACATTTACTAAATCGGTGATGAAATTTTAGTGAAATATGGTTGATACATAGAATATTTTTTCAGGATGTACCCCGTGATTATCGGAAACGGAAGAAGTTTGCAGTCAGATACAGTCCTTGCGGGATACAAAGTACCAAAAGGAGTAAGTAACTTTTCAAGATTTAATGGAGTGGCAAATAGAGTGCCGGGTTGAATTTCATTCACATGTGATTTTTAAATGAAAACAGAGCCCAAAAACCAGAACATTCGTGATCCAATGGTAGGCCCCGCTGGTTATACCTCATCAGTGGTGTTAGGCTGAACCATGATTGCATTGTTGAGCACAGTTGCTTTGTTTGAATTCTGGTTTCCTCTGATTGTTTTGCAGTGACAACTGCAGAGGAAGATAGCTGAACTCAGCAATAAACCACCCTAGGGAACGTGTTCATCTTGGATAAAAAAGTTTAGGTTAAGATTTCTTATATTAGTTTGTTCATATCACATTTCGGAAAAACTGGAAATGTTTCCACTCCTCCTTGAAAACTTTCATGCACTTAATTTCAACTATTTTTGTAGTAATCTATTGATATTTATTCCAATACAGACCCATGTGATATTCCCTCATCTGGTGGTCAGTAACAGCGAAGAGTATATTGAAGAACCAGACAAATTCATGCCAGAAAGGTGGTTGAAGTCCAGTCACCCCGAATGTCCAGTGCACCAAAAGAAAATTCACCCCTTTCTGTCGTTACCATTTGGTTACGGAAGGAGGTCTTGCTTGGGCAGGAGATTTGCAGAGACTGAACTGAATATTTTGTTAGCGAAGGTGAGTAACAAAAAGTGAAGTGGCGTGTCTCATAGTTTATGTTTGGTGTACTTATTCTATGATAATTCTCCTATTTTTCCATACACAATCATGTAAACTATTAATCGATTTTTGAAATTTAATGTATCCATCTATTTCTCTTTCAGATTTTCAGGAAATACGAAGTCGGGTACAAATATGGACCACTTAGTTACAAAATAACCCCCACCTACGTTCCAGAGCAGCCTTTGAAGTTCAAACTCACAAAACGACAATACTAGAAGAATCTCTGTCACCTACACATTCATTTGTTATGGTTAATGTATTTTTTAATTTAATGTATAAATATTAATTTTTTATACTACTTTTTTATCAACCCTGTATAAAACCAAAAGCTAAAGGGACGATGTCCTCAGTCCGCCCCTGTTTGAGAAAAGATACTTCCTGACACAAGCCAAGGACATTCAATTAGAATAGAAATCAAGTCAGTCTGACGACTGTTGACAGATACCAAGAAAATAAATGTTACCATACAAGAAAACAACTACTTCCTTGACTAATATCGCAACTTAAATGGAACAACTAATACCAATTTCTTTTTGGGGAACTTTTGCGAGAAGTTAGCAGTGCAACATTCAAGGAAAACAAAATGACATATACTGAAATTTCTACCAAATATTACGTATCTTATTTGAAACTGTTTGGCGGAAATAAGCCGTTATTTGAAAAATAAAGAGATAACGAGTTTTCAGCAATAATGTGATGTTTGTGTAATGTTTTGCTCTTCACCTACAAACTTCTTCATTGAAATCCTCTCATCTCTCCTCACAATTTGTGATCCACTCTGATGATACCTCAAATGAATTATGTAGATAAAGGGTATTATGTGTGCAGTTGTAAACAAATCAGTTTGACAATTTCTCCAAATTATCGTTGTAACGAGTCATTGAGATTCAGTTATGAAGAACTAGAAAGTTTTTGAGAATGTTTCAAGTTGAAATAGCTCCTTTTTAGTATTTTCTAGAATATATAATGAGTTAGATAATCGATAATTGTTGGAATACATACACAATTTTTTTGTACTCAGAGTAAAATCATCTCAGCCGAAATGTTCATTGCAAATTTATATAATTTTGTTCATTGGATTAACGATGGCCAGTATAATTTTTCAATTTTTCGTTAGTATTTCAGATTTTGTAAAAAGCACACATTCTCTGATTCCTAACTATTTCGTTGCACAGTATCTATTGGATTCAGCGTCCATTGCAAAGAACTCTCGTTAACATTTCAATTAACAAATATTAGAATAGATGAGAATTTGTATGTTTGTGACTACGGTTCCTTACCATTGTCTACATGATTTCTCGATTGCTTCCCAAGTGGGAATGAATTGTTGTTCAGATTCACTTTACTGTGACCTCGCTTGACTCCTGAACAAGTAATCTTTTTGTCGGATAGCCCTAGTAGCTCAAGCAGATGAAGAAAGCAGACTGAGCCACAGACCATATACCCATGGTCTGTGGACTAAGCGCCCTCATCGGAAATGTTAACAACCTTAAATAACAACAATTAACAGTAACCTCACTATATATATTTTGTATGTTATTTTGACATTTCTCAAATCCCCTTCTGCAGTTTACAATGGATGAAAGTAAGGGCACACCAGAGAGTGATTTCAGCATAGAATGCTTCCAAAACTACACAGCTCCCGAGGTTTTTATACAGGGTCTAGCTGGCATTGTTGACCAGCAAGATGTAGAATCAATGATAAGAGCTCAAAAACATATGTAGGTTCGGCAAATAACAAAGTTGTATTCTCTAAGTACATTAATCTTTTGAAGGTTACAACGTTTCGAGAAAACCAACGAAATGTTGACCAACTGCAATGCTCTCAGCGCATCTCGACTGAAAACCGTAGGCCCCGAGTTCAAACGACACATGCAACTACTGAGTGAAACTAAGAAGGATCTAGACTATATTTTCAAAAAGATTAGGATAATTAAATCCAAACTGTCAACACAGTACCCTGAAGCGTTTGCTGAGGCTGTTCGAAGCAGTTTCGCTGAAGAATGTGAAGAGGATGAAGGTTTAAGGACGCAAAAGGTTGAAAACGAAAACAGGAGGAGTTTGCATATCAAGAATGAAGCTGCTCAGTGTTCCGATACCAATAGAAGGGCTTCTAAGTAGGTACTGGTGATATAGACCTTTTGTGAAAGAATATACAGTACCTACATTCAGCAATGTGGTAGGCAGGAAGAGAAAATTTCATTTTTCGAAGATCATTCCTCAAATTTTGCTTGCTATAAAACAAAATTGTTCACAAGGTGTGGTCTTTCCGTTGTTGACACGTTACATTCTTTTTTTGCTTCACAGAGACATTGTTTTAAATTTGATTTTGCCATAGGTGCTTTCAAATGCCATTGTAGTATCACTTTCGATAAGAACGTTTGTATGTTCATCGTAGTAAGCAGTTTGAGATGAAAGATACTGGAGAGATGTCAACATAATTCATATACACTACAAAGAGTAGGGCCCAGTATCGATCCTTGTGGCATCCCTGCCATGACAGTTTTCATGCCAAAGGTAAAGTTTTTTATTGTGACTTGCTGAGTAGTGCGAAAAATAAGAGGCGAATCAGCTCCAGTAGAAAGTTGTGGTCAACACTAAGATGTTGGTGAATGACCCCAAAATAGTCCATGAACTTTTAAGTGTACCTACATCACAAATTTTCCTATTGCATTATCGAGGCTTTTCTGTTTGATGGAGCCACGCTGACATTCTGACAGAAGTGTATTGAATGTAAGAAAAGTCACTAATTGTTGACAGTGGCTCCAAATTATTTAGAAAAGTAAGATAACAGTGGTAAAACTTTGCTACCACATGCAGTGGTATAACTTTTGCAATTTTGAGAGCAGTTAGAAATAAACCTTGTAATGACAAATTGGTTTTATTAGTAAGAGGTATTAGTAGTAGGAAGTGACATTAAGAAACATAGATTGAGAATTACTCTCATTAAAAATTATAAATAATTCGTGATCAACATCACATGCGAGCATATAAGTAATAGAATTTGTACTATCAATAAACAAGTTGTTGAATCTCTCCACAAATTCTTGTGGCTCCTTTAACATTTATACTCATATTGAAATACATTTTGTTCCAACTTATGTTGTTGTTTATTGATATCCACATTATTTTATTTTCATTGAGTGTTTTATATACAAATTTATCATTTGAATCATGAATATCTGACAAAATGGTTTTATATTTACTGTTGTCAATTTTATAACCTGGTTTTAATTCTGGGTAAGTTTTGCTTAGTTCTGCCAAAAAGGATACATGATTCTTCACTTTTTTAAATCAATTACACATTATTTCTCAATAATATCTAAGTAAAGGAGTTGAGTAAAAATGACTTGAAACTTATGGCTTAAGACTGGTAAGTAATTGAAAGGTAACAGAAATAAAATTACATTAGTTTCATTACCTAAAATCTAACACAGTAAAAAAATATATCACATTTTTATAACTTAGACATTATCATCTGAAGTACACACGCTTTTATTTCGAAGCATACTTTTCAGTCATCATCTCTGCTTTCTTCACATACTCGTCCTTATAGTTTTTGAATTCTTCGGCGATGTCTGCCATTAGAGGATCGTCTGGATTCGGATACTGCAGAAGCATCCTTACAGCAATCAATAGGCCTTCTAGGCCGATAGTGGGCTTCCAGTTGCCTGATGGAGGCATTTTAATCAAATCTAAGCAGATGCGACCGTTGTCATCGATATTTGGATGATAAATTTTTGTAATGAACTTAATTGAAGGAGGCGTGAAAGGATACTTTTCTGGTATTACTACTTCCAGCGTGAATATGCCTTTTTTGTATGGGGAGTCTACAGGACCAGTTATTTTAACTTCTAAATGGCGTAAATTGTCGTTTTTCTGGAAGACACAAATTCCTTCTGGGGGCGAATTTGTCATTTTCTGCAATTCCCGAGTCAACCGTTGTCTCTGCATTTTGACTACAGATACGAAATAAGTAAGTGAGATAATTTAATTTTTTCTAAACCGAAACTTCGAAGACTAGGTTAAATGTCAAATTTGAAATAACCACAAAACACACAACTCAAAGATGTTCTATTGTCAAATTGTCACTCTCGTTGTCATTTAACACGGCCATAGCTAAATAATTTTGACAGCTCAAACTGCGAGGAATATGGTCCTTTTGTGTAAAAATTGTTGATCCCAACAACTACGTTGACTGTCAAATTTGAAATAATCACAGGGAGTACAGAGGTTTCATTGTCATTCTGAATATGAAAGGAATTGGTTCCTTCTTCGAATATCGAATGTCTAAAAACCATACTTATCTGAGTTTTGGTCATACTACCTGAATCATATTCATTACATTTCAAGAGAAGTAGTTACAGAGTACTATGTGATATTTTCACAAGATATTACCAAAAATTAATCACTCCTAAAAAATATAACCCCTTCAATTACCAAGTATGTTCTTTACATTTTCAATTTTTATTTTCTTATAGTATATACCTCTCTTATCCATTCAGCAATCTTTCAGAAACATTGAACAAAGTTAAGAATCTGAACTATCAGAAACAAGTGTGACCTTGAAAATCGACAAGAGTGATTAATTATTAGCAGAGATGCAGTATCAGACACACTTAATCCTCTGTGCGTTGCCGCTGGCTTCGACCTATTTTTTATGCCAGTCCTGTCCCAAATTTCATTTTGTGAGGAAATGATTTCAACGCTTACATTTTTAGATAAAAAGTAACCACTTTTCCATCCTAGAAATCATCTATTTCGCGCAAATATATGATTGGCACTGAGAACCGCCTCTTTGAAATAACGGATTATTCAAGCTTTTATTCACGCCACCAATACTTTTACAATTGAATTTCGGTTGCAGTAATGAAATTTCAATACAAAATGTCCTTTTTTATTTCCCTAGGGTTTTGCACCGTCATCTTGCGGCAACGGTCCACTCAAATAAGGTCTAGTTCATTCTTTGTTCTCTGGAAACAAAGGATCTAAAGAAACAAAGAAGAAGAACCCATACATTAGTTCTTTACCGTGATTGGTCAATTTGAAACAAATTTGTTAGTTTTTTTGTTCGCCATTTCTTTTCCACATCTCTTAACGGACTTTTCACTGTCAACAGCAAATCAATTGATTTTTTAAATAGCTCAAAATGGCCCTAAATATGAACTCGATCGTCGAGCAACAAGCTGGTTCGAGGAAACAGAGCGATGACCAGACGAAATCCGTGACGGACAGTCACGCCGTGACCAAAAGGTAAAAAAAGTTTTTAACCTCGGCTCTAAAATTACTAATTTTTCTTATGGATTTCTCCAGACTTCACAGGGAACTGATGAATCTAATGATGACTCACGACGAGAATATCTCCGCATTCCCGGACGGGGAGAACCTTTTCAAGTGGGTGGGCACCATTATGGGGCCCAAAGATACCGCCTACGAGACGCTGAAGTTCAAGTTGAGCCTGCAGTTTCCCAACTCGTACCCCTACTCAGCGCCCACAGTCAAGTTCGTCACCCCCTGCTTCCATCCCAATGTTGACACGAGTGGAAACATTTGCCTCGATATCCTCAAAGATAAATGGTCAGCCCTGTATGATGTGAGGACTATCCTGCTTTCCATTCAAGCTCTCCTGTCCGAACCGAATATCGATAGTCCCTTGAATGCTCTAGCCGCAGAAAAATGGCAAGTTCCTGAAGAGTATAGGATATTTGTTTTAGAGACCCATAAAGAGGCGTGAGGACGTTTAACATATTAAATTAATTGTAAATTATTAGTTAGGGCGATCTTTATAGAGGCTGCGGGTTATGAATTTGAGAGTACGCTTTCATCCTGAAGTACTTCAGGGCTGCGACGATCGATGGACAACTATACAATTTTTTTATGTGGTTGTATATCCAGTCATATAAATGTTGTTTATTTTTATTTTTTATGGTAGTCTACCTCAGAATTTACTATCTTTTATACGTTTTTACGGAAAATTGTATCGATTCTGTTTCTGGATTTGAAGTGACGCAGGTAAACGTAAACTGAATATCAAAGGAAAATTTCATAAGTATTATTGATCATTTGTATTTGTAATTTTTTGTTATTGCGAGTTCAATAAAAATTCTAAATTTCAACGCTGCAGATTTATTACCTCAAACACAAATTTTTGACATGAATTTTTTTTGGTTTTCTGAATGTGTCTGGCACAATGGTCCAAAAATCATAACTAGAATATAAAATCAGTGGAATCAAGTAATACTAACTGCGAAAAATGTTGGAAAAAGTATTTGGAAGTTTAAAATAACAGTCTCATGTATAAAAAGTTTTACTGCCTTCGCATCACATTAATAAAGCAATGAGTTTCTTCAATCTTAGGAAATAATGTAAGAGAAAACACAAATATACTCGATACGCTGGCAGTTTGATTTTTTTTTCTGTAACATATCTGTTTGGAACTTGATTTATAGTATAAGAAAACGTTAAGAAGATACTTTTACGGCTAAAAAGTATGAAATGACATTTAAGTGTATTAAGTTGAATAGTTGGTTCAGCTTGCTCTGGAGTTCTACACAGTCGTCAGGAGAATCGATTTTCTTGTAAACCTTCAAATCATCTGAGAAGCCTGAAAATTCTGCATTAGAAAAGCAGTACTGAATATCATCCATATAAATATTGAACAGCAATGGTCCCAAATGGGATCCTTGGGGAACACCAGATAGTACCAAACAAATTAAGTTGAGAACAAAATAAATCTGCATGTTTTCAGCTCAAAATATTTTACAAAACTTTAAAGTTCAGTCATAGGGAATGTAATTGTACCAGCAGTTATAAACATAGTGAAGGTGAATACATAGTTGAGTCAATAACGCATATGTTTACTCTCACTTTGAATATGGGGAAGAAAACGAACTTTATTTTGATAAATAAATAAAATCACTGGGTTTAATACTTTGCTTAAAATAACTAAGTTATATACAGAAATGACTAGGTTTTGACAATAATCAGTATAAAAAACAGCATCACAATAGTGCCAGCAAGGACAATGATAGCGCACATCTTCCTGTTCTTCCTCTGATAAGCGTCGGCCTTCTGTAGCTGCTTGAACCCCTCCTGCACCTGCATCGAAGTCTGCTCGATGTTGAAGTCGATTCTGTCCAGCACGGTGCCTTGGTCCACCACCATCTGACCCAAGTCTTTGAAAATCTCGTTCAGATCCAGGATGGACTTAACTATAGCGTTTACTTCCTGCTCGTGCTCCTGGGCATACCTACGAGCAGTGACATCATATAGACATGACTATAGACTTTGAATTGGCGATATTTAATGCAGTTGAACAAATAGACGCAAAAAACCTGTCATACCTATCAAATTGATCCCAGGTTGTTAGCATGATGAATTTACAAAATCGTTATATATCTAGTAGAATCACAATTAGGCGCGGGGTGTACCTCAGGGCTCGATCCTTGGACCAATACCCTTCTTTCTATATGTAATCATTATTGAAATCAGTACCTACCTTTTTTAGGGTGAATTAGAATTAACTTCCCGAAAGTTTGACTTCTGCTGTGTCCAATATTGATCATATTACAGTAAAAACTATTATTATTATTACCTCGTGTTCTCCTCCTCCAACATGAGCAGCTGCTGATGCGACATAGGCTTGGAGTTTACGAAGTGGGAGTCAATGTCTTCCATGTCCTGACCGTTGAAATCCTCCAGGTCGATATTTTGATCAAAGTACATTTTTGACCTGTCCTCTCTCGACTGAATCTGCCGCAGATAGCTATTCTGGGTTGAACGAAAAAGCGTTGACATTTCTTGCAGAGCGCCAGCTAGCGATGTGTAGACGTTAACTGTGAGACGCTTTTCCTTGATCACTCCCTCTGAAGAGTGGCTTTTAATTATTTGCACCAGCCGATGGCATTCGTTAAACATCCTCGTTATTTCGTGCGTACAGTTTTCGATGGCAACTTCATCGTCTGAGCTTTCGTCGAATGTTGACTTGTGCAAATGTCTGGAATGTAGGGATTTCAAGTCTGTTATTTTAGCTTTCAGTTTTGGAATAATCATTTGAGCCTTTTCCAAGTAGTCTATCCATATCGGAGGCATCAAGTTCTCGTTTCTAGAGTGAATGCCATCTTCCATTTCATTCAGAGACACCAAGTGCATTCGTTCTGAAGATTCCTATAAAAAAGTCACTGATTTGTTTTCCTCTTCTTCAAAGGAAGACCTTACCTGATCGGGATAAATGTGTCTACTTCTAATAGCATTGTTCCTCATCAACAGGAAAACGTCTGTTAAGCTTCTAGTGGCCATTTCAAAATTTAGATTTGATAAGGAAAAATCACTAACTTCTTTTCAGCTCAACATATTTGACGTTTCATATTTTCAATGTTTATGTTTACGCACGATAACACATGTTTCACTTTTCAATCAATCAAAAAAAGTTCTATATGTTTTTGATGACCTTCAACGGCTATATTCGTCGACAGGATGGCTTAGTTCTGATTCTCTCAACTTAGCCAATCGTTTGCAACGTCACAAGCTCCGCTAAGGTGATAAGTCTGAATCTTTTTACAAATCCGTTAATTTTTTCGAATTCATACTGCATATTATTGATTTCTTTGTGTTTTTCCTAAAAGTATATATATTGAGTATTAGTTCGTAGTGACCTCTTATTCAAACCACATTAAAAATATTTTGTATCACTATATTTATTTCCATAAAATGTCGAGACGTGCATCTGAGAGCCCAAAATTATGATTATAAAAATCTCGTGTCATGGTGTTTGCGGCTGCACTCGCCCAAAACAGTTTGATTGAATTTTATGAATTTTTTTGTGTCTATTTGGTAGTTATAAGAATAGATCGTAAAGTATATTTCTTACCGCTAGATGAATAGGGTGTCTTTATCGAGGATTTTTTTTCATTTGGCCTCAAACATATGATATGTCTATTCTCAATGTCTAGTTCATAGAAGAGAGAGGTGAGACATATATATTGGGTTTATCGTGAGCCAGGATACAATGACGCGGTTGAAAATAGCTATTTTCATTCTTCATCAGAAATGAACTATTGCTCATCTATCGATTGTACCAAAGATATAATAGATTATAGACAGAACAAACTTCTGGCTGGTTGACTCTGGTCGAATGATGCTTGTTGTACCATATAGTATGTAGTACGTGTTGGTGACAAAATTTATAAATTGATGCATTGAAATACCTATTCTCCTTCCTCAACCAAATAATGTCACGCCACTCCGCCACTATCTCCATACCCTTCATAAACAAGTGTATTTGTTTTAGTCAAAACAAGGACCGAAAAGTCCAGTCTAGATATTTAACTATTAACTACTATAAATCACAGAACTATAACTAAAGTTATAGTTCTGTGATTTAAATACTCTGTCGAGTTGAATTAAAGCGAAGAAGATTTGACAGTGACAGATGCATGTTGACATTCAGTTACAAGTAAACAAAAGATGGCGACATATAATAACAGAAATACTTTGCCACAATCCGATTTATTACACTGTTATTTAACTGTGAACGTAAACAACATTTGCAGAATATGTCTGGAAAAGGGGCCAAAACTCATGCCCATTTTCGACCCAATCAAACCCCCTCATTTCTCGATTTTGATCATGGCATGTGCAGCTGTCCAGGTAACACATTTGCATCATTTTCCATGAAATACCTTGCCTCATTTATAACTACGGTTCGACAACTATTTCTAATTTTCAACTATATCTGTCCAGTTAGGTGTGATGCCTGATTTCAGGTTCTACAAGGTGACGGTTTACCCCCGTACATTTGCCAAAAATGTATATCAAAGCTAAACATTGCATTTCAATTCAAAACACAGTGCGAAAGCTCAGATGCTAAACTACGACAGTGCTTCGACAACTTTCACCATTTGCCTTCTACACCTGATCTATCAGGCTTTATAGAACTCAAGAAGGACTTCTCTCAAAATACGTTTAGTGAAAACAACGATGGTGGGACGAATATTATACCGGACAAGCCCCAAGAAGGGATTCGTTTGGAAGGAGTGAATGCAGCTGATTTGAACTCTACAGAACACCAAATTTTACAAAGCATGCAAACAGATGCTGGGTCATCATTATATGATTTTAGTAGAAATAGTTTGATAGAGTTGAAATCGGAGATGGCTGACAGTAAATCGCAGGATTTGAAGGAACTGAAGGTCTGTTTGCAAATAAAAAATAACTCTCAAAGTTTTTAATACTAAATCTCTATCATAGTGCATGACAGAGTGTCAATTCACATGCAACTTTACAAATCAAAGTAATTGTCTAATTGATATAGATTTTCATTAGGGCACCCCCCTTTATTTGTAGAAACATTTGGATTTTAAAATATTTTCTCCACTTAAGCAGTTTGTTCCATGGAATTGATAGTAACGTCTTTCAGATTAACTTCAATCTTCTCTAAGACTATCTTACTTCTGACCAAAATACTTTGATAACTTGATACCGTTGTTTTAAGAACGCTACTGCCATATTCCTCAACTTATTATTGTAAATGACCCAATGGAGATATCCGACGTCTCGTTACCTTGTTATTCGTATAAGATATAACCACTAATATTTAAACCATCATTATCATCTTATGTTCCATTTATGTTTACAGACCTATGTATATGTTGATACTTTCTTCATTTCGTATTGTATGTATATTAGGTAAACTTTTTTGAGCTAATGTATCAATTCCCAATTAATATATAAGATCCTATAAATATCAGATCGTTAATACCAACTTTAACGTATTCAAGAAACACACTTTAATGTGAGATTTCCAGTAGAAAGTTTATAAAACCGCGACACATATTTCACTATACAATAACATCGTCAGGCCTATTGATATAATTGATATTTTAGTTATTCATATTAATTTTATTTGTTCTTTCGTATGAATGAAAACATTATTTTTAAACCATGAGTTGAATAATTTTAAAAAATCACATTGAATAAGACAATCTAACTCTGTACATTTTTCAGTTAGAAGACATGATTCTTATCGGTACAGATGATACTAAGAAAAAATTCAAACGGCATCAGTGTGATACCTGCAACAAAATATTTCGAACAAAACCGGGCCTCGTCCATCATATTCGTATTCATACAGGAGAACGTCCTTATGTCTGCCATCTTTGCAAAAAAAGGTAATTCACAGTAATAACTGATTAATTTCAAGAATGGTGAATTATTTGTATTCGGGAGGACTATGGAGTGGATGACTCAGAATATTAATTATTCGAACTCAAGGAAAACATTTATTATTGACAAAAGGAACTAATCATAAAACTTCATATATTCCTTATGTGATTTCATCTAATAAAATTATTCAATTTCTCATAACTGAATATTCAAATGTTTACATTGCAGAAACCAAGGAATATAAACATCATATTGCCATTTTCTTTGTTTTCCTTAAGTTTCACACCATCACCTTGCTAGAATGGTCTCGAACTATTTTCCAATAGAATGAAAAAGGTCAAATTAGGAACAGTATTTTCTAGTTTTGCGCTGACATTTGGCTAAATATCTTCGAAAGCAGTAGCCATTCTTCTTTTTTTAAGTGCATATGGCCTTATCCCTCACGGTTACTAAACAGTTTATTGACTTTTTGGTTTTGTCTTGTTTAATGTTTTCATAAAATAAATTGCATTATTCACATATATGTGACATGACGGTACTTTTTTTGGCTAGGTACTTATTTTTAAATTTCAGAAGTTGAAGTTAAGTGGATCAATACTACTACCGTTTTTTTATGAAATGAATTGTTTCTTTACTTGTTGCTCAACTTTAATTTGTTTTTTCACATCAATTCTAGTGATTGTATAGACTGCATGTTGTGATGATTTCGTTTTTGCATTATTGGTTTTAAAATTGTTCTCTATATTTGATTTTACGTGTTTGGGAAATGAAGAGCTCTTATTAATATTATCATTTTATTATTAAACAATACTGCCACTGCATGAACTCCTCTATTCAAGATTCAATTTTTTTGTCCGATAGGTTCATAAACGGTGGTCACCTTCACACTCACATGCGCACCCATACTGGCGAGAAAAACCACGTGTGTGCAGCTTGTAGCAAAGCTTTTGCTACCGCTCAACAGCTGACCAAGCATACCATTGCCATCCACACATCGGAAAGGCCCTACGGTTGTACCTATTGCCCTAAGAGGTTCGCCAGCTCGAGTAATCTGAACACTCACACCAAAATACATACGGGAGAAAAGAATTATCACTGCGACCAGTGCGGAAAGGCGTTTTCTACTAAGGGGCAGCTGTACCAGCACATGCTCGTACATACCGGGGTGAAGGCATACCTTTGCGAGTACTGTAATAAGAGGTTTTCGCAGAAGGCCCATCTTGTGAGACATCTCAAAACGCATCGGGCCTCTTCCTAGTGAGGTGTTGGTGTGAGGATGTTTTATTTATGTTTATTTATTTGATATGTTTTATATTTACTTGATGACTTTTTTTGTCGAAATAAATTACATTGTTTTAAGACGAGTTACTATTTTTGTATGGATGAGTTGGTTTATAATTGTTTAGATGAGTCTGTTGTGGAGTTCTATTGCCACTTTGTGAGATCTTTATCAAATAGGGTGCTTTAAACGCTAATGTCCTTACTGGTAGCATACGTTTTGTTCACAAATCATGTTTTTTTGTAACTAAACGTGTTATATACCAGTGACCACTGGTAAGCTAGGATAACATACGACTTGAGGGAAAGACGACTCTCCAAGGGTTTTGCTTTTTTACTGTCCACAGTATTTAAATGAATTTGTTGTTTTTATTCAGTGAAGACATAGTCAAATTACAAGTTCAGCTTGGTTTGAACTGGTAAATTCATTTTAATACCAGATTAGTGCCGGTCAGCTAAATTAGGTTGAAAATATCAGAAATTCCGTTATATTATATTATACTTTCATTGAAGTCTACAACATATTATTGGTTAAAATTATTTTCCATTATTATAAATGTTCGTTGTTGGAATTATCAACAATCTGGTTACATATTCGAGATCTGTGATATGGGCAAGCAGTTGGTTGCTGTCTCTAAGGGAAAATTTGTTCGTATTTTGTGGTCTCGTGCTGTGTTTTAAGTTGGTTTCTCTGTGTATCTGTCATTAGTGTCAATTGTCATGTCAATTGCTCAGGATATTAGGCATTTTCTGGCGCTCATGTATTCAAAACGTATTCGTCTGTGATTCAAATACATTCTTCTGGCGTTGAAACGATGACGTCACATCAACTATGATATGAAACGTATTCATGATGATTCGAAACTAGCGTGAGGTTGGTTTTGAAACGGAATTTGACATCACGGTACGTCAGTTTCTGCTTTATTTTAATCTTTATAGTTTATAAAGTGCCGAAAACTTTTTATCAAATACGTTGAAACGATGTACAAAATAAAGCTGGGAAATAATTGTATGCACAAATCCGATTCTAACTGAGGTTAGAGAAAATTGAAAAGTTTGTTTTTTATTATTGAATTTGACATCTGACACAGTTTGAATCATTCCATTCTGGCGAATCTATTATTAATGACGTCATTAGGAATCGTTTTTGAATACACGCTGGAATGGGATTAAACGCCAGAAAACACCTATTACCACAGAATACCATATACTCGGCATGGAACAGGAACCATGAACTTTTTGAAAATGTCGAGGTGGTTAGTGTCAACCTAAAAATTTCTTTGAGTGGGTAGTGAACTTGCTCATGGTAAAACCAAGCTATAGTTTGGTTGAAATATTGGCCTAGCAACCTGCTGATGATATATCGAAACAATTCCTCGACTGCAG
>WOGR01001145.1:0-20988 GCA_015342045.1 Leptinotarsa lineolata
GAGTTGTAGATACAGCTAAGCATTCATTATTTACTTTCCTTTATTCTATTCGGGTTTATAACTGTAATACGTGTTTCTAGGCAGGTTTTGCGAGGTAAAACTTTCAATACGGATTTTAACTTGTATCACTTTTTTGTTGAAATCTCCACGCAGAGGTCATTGTAATGTTCAGCAGATATTTGGAGACAATATAATTTCAAAGAGTGCTATTAGTTTTCTATTTCTTCAAAAATAATAAAGGAATAAAAAACTTCCCAAGAAATAATAGGAAACGTAAGGAAAATCCAGCAATGTTTCTTTCAGACAGACTTTGAAAAAAAAATGCTCACCTGAAAGTGAGACTTTATATCAACACTCATCACTTATGTTTTGTAAAATTTTTTCATTAATAATAGTTTCCAATATGAATGTTTGAGAAACGATTTAAGAAAAAAAAGACGGATAATTTAATGTCTGTAGTAGAAATAGGTTTAAGATGGTCTTCCTATATATGCATCTTCATCTAAACCCTAAGTTTTCAATACACAGAAAGCCAGAGTGTTCAGGAAAATTTATAAAATTGCAATAGCAAAATTTTGCAAGTTTATAATGAATTTGCCATTTTTACCAATTTACTTCAATTTTACGATTCATTTAAACTTTTTTGCCAATTTACTAGCTAAAGATGAGCTGTCACTGACCTTTATATATTAATAACTACCGCAGACTTGAGTGAAACAGATCCAATCATTTTCGAAAACTTTTTTATTTTATTATAGTGTATTTTGTTTTATTTTATGATTCAAATCTTACTATTATGCTTAAATCAAGAGGCTGTTGATAAATGATTTGAGTTTATATAATAAATAATTTCAGAAAGACTCTTAACAAAACATTCACATTTGAACATGGCTTTTCACTGTAATAATTTAGGGATATTGATTAGGTCAAATAAGCTACATCTTTAGCAATCCTGAATTTATATAAATATCCTGTGAAAAATTGTACTTAGTTATTTGATAAAGTGGTAGTTAATAAATAAAAGCAACAAAGACATAATTTCTGAGAATTTTAGTTTCACAAAACAAAAAATATTTTCAAAGAACAAACTGATGAATTGAAGCTTACTTTCGAAAAATTATTTTAAGAAAATGCAGTCAATTATTTTACGTTATTTTTATTATGCTATCTAGAAATGTATTTGAACTGTGACAAATAAAAAAATCCTTTTTTTATGAAAATACTTGATAAAACCAGTAATAACTAAGTTACAAGTTTCCAATAATTCACCCATTTTAAGTGATTAATTTTGCACACACATTATCAAATGTCAAAAGCAGCACCATGCTGGTCAAATAACGACTATAACAGTTTTGGTAAGGATAAAGGACGAGAGATGGGAGGTCCTCAACTGACGTAGTCTTTCCAACTGAAACTAATTCCTATTGTCAAATATGTTGTATTATGATATTTCAATTGAACAGCTTTCATAAATATATATAAACTTACTTTCATAGACCCAATGAAAATATCATAATAAACAATTTGCCTGAACCAAATCCTAAAATGACTGAGCTCTGCTTTGAGGAAAAAATAATCAATCACTCATTTACATTACTCCTGTTAACTGGCACTTTCGTAGGATAGAGGTTGTCTGGCAGTTTTTTTGCTTATATATCTGCCGCGGTGCATCCTCCTACCTACTGGTGCAACAATCGTGTGACCACATTACAAAATATACATAGTGTTCTCGAGTCATATTGAATTACTTACCTGCGTTTGCAATCTTGTCAGACCTCTGATCCACAAAATTTGGCCAGTACGAGGTTTTTTGTCAGAGTCCAAGTCGAATTTCTCTTCGCCAATGTTAATAGCTTCCGTGTACTCCTCTGGATGACCTCGGCCCCAACTACATCAATTATATCATCAGAACCGAACAGTGAGATACAAATACAATAAAAAATTATAAATTGTATGCACTTACGAAAGGATCATTGGAATTTTGCGAGTCGGCACCGTGGTGACGAGTTGTCCCCAAATGAGCGTTCCTATGCCGAAGAAAAGACACCACAGCCATTGCTCTATCGTTAGGCTCTTGGTAGCAAATGCTATTTTACCATATTCGACGATGAAAATCTACGCATAAGAAATACAGCATGAAATATGTAAATATCTATGAAAATGAAACTTTAAACCTGTGACAGACACGTTCCGACCCATATGGAGTAGAAAATAGGGTTTGTAAAAATTCCCTCGAATATATTTCTCTGGCCGTGGATTTTTCTCGCGTTGAATTCATTGAACAAGGTCATCATAACAAAAGTATTGAAAATAACAGTGAAATGTTGAGTTGGTCCTTGACCAATTTCAGCTCCTCTTCCAGACTGAATATCCAGAAATCGGTCACCTGAAGAGAAGAAGTAATTAATACTTTTGAAATTTCACTGTACTTTAATCAAGCCATAATCATGGTTGTATACGATGCTATTCTCAACCATAGAATAACTGAAAAGTTTTGACAATTTTATTCTTTCTCAGAATGAAATTCATTATGCATTTTGGAAGCAAATATTCTATTGTTTAGAATTAATATAAAATTAATAATTTGTGCTGTTCAAAAAAAAAAACAATAAAAATAAGTTTTTGCAGAACAAATGAATAAATCATTGTCATTTTGCGATTAAAGCTGAATGAACTACAATACTACAAACGTTCTATTATTTTTTATGGATTTAAGAGAGCATTTGGTAACCAGAAGATAATCCTTAAAAATGCCAATCCAATCAAACACTACAATCTGGTTAAACCACATATCATCTTGATGAATTTATTTCACAACAATTTTTATCCATAGAAATAGCTTTTCTCTAAGTAGACATCATATTTCAAACTTTTGAATTTTACTCACCTACAAAAAGTAATGCAAATATAACAACTAATTGATAGACAGCTTGTCCCAAAATATTTTTCATCATCGTTCTTGAAATCAACGGTTTCGTTCTACCATACGGTTTTCTAAGAAGCAAATCTCCGGTAGGCATTTCAGTAGCCAAAGCCAGAGAAGCCAAGGTATCCATTATCAGATTAACCCACAACATTTGTACAGCCTACAACATCAATAATGATAATAAAAAAATGCGTTATGGATTTCCGTTACAGTATACCTTCAAGGGACTGTCCTGTACAGCGCAAGCACCAATAAAAGCTACGATAACAGCAACAACATTGACAGTTAGCTGAAATTGTAAAAATTTGGCTATACTGTCATAAACATTTCTACCCCACATAACAGCCTTTACAATACTACTGAAATTGTCATCAGTCAGAATAATATCAGACGCTTCCTTGGCTACATCAGTACCGGCAATACCCTGAAAAATCGAGAATGTGAAGTGTCACAGTATTTATCTCATCTGGACATCTCACCATGGCAAAACCAACGTCAGCTTTTTTCAATGCGGGTCCATCATTCGTACCATCGCCGGTAACAGCAACAACTTCCCTGTTATCGCTAATTTTACTGTCGATAATGCCCTTCACTAATGTGAATTTGTCAGTTGGAGAAGATCTAGCAAGGACGCGCAATTTAGGCCAGACTTTGTCGAGAAGGTGTTGCTGGACCTGAAAGATATCTTTTGATTACAACAATAGGGGACATGAAAACGCTTACCTCTCCTTCACTATCCCTGATCCTCTTGTTGAACTCTTTACCCTCCAAAATAAGAAAGTCCTCATTGGGTTTGACAATACCGCATTTAGTAGCTATCGATCTAGCTGTGTTCAAGTTGTCACCAGTGACCATTCTGACGGTAATACCTGCTTTCTGACATTTTCTTATGGCGTCTGGTACTTCAGGCCTGACAGGATCTTCAATCCCAACCACACATAAACAAGTCAAATTATTCACGATATTGTCTTCGTCGTCCCAATTCGGTTCGTTTTCACAATGTACCTGATTAATTTCTGCTTTTCCCGGCACAAAGTCCCTGAAAGCGATGCTGATGGTTCTCAGACCGTCGCAAGCCATTGGCTCAATTACTTGTTTCAGTAACCTTTCTTGCATGTCTCTTGTGAATTTTTCCAGACGGCCGTCGTGGCCGTATATGAAGGCACACTTGTTTAATATCATTTCTGAAGCTCCTTTCGTGAACAATCGGTAGCCGCCGCCCTCTCTAGGGATGACTGTGCTCATGGACTTCCTCACCGAGTTGAAGGTGTATACTCGAGTGAAAGTCTCTTCTGGGTAATCATCTCTCACAGTTTGGTAGTTCTTCTGTAGACCCTGTACGAATCCTAACAGCGCGCATTCCGTTTTATTACCAACTTGTTTTGGTAGGTCGTTTCCGTCCTCTGGAGGCTATGGAAGAATTTAGTATTTATAATATTCTGAGCGAAAACCATATGTTGAATCAATGACAATATTCAAGATTCCCCCTGAAGTAATAATACTGGTGTTTCCCCCTAAGTAATAATACTGTGGTTTCGAATTTAGCACTATATAAAAAATATTCTGATGTGAAGGGTCAAGTATAAACATCGATAACCTGGAGGTATTTAATAAGCACTACAAAGAATCTAGCAGCCTCAGGGCATGGCTAAGAGTGGAGATTCATATATGTGAGCAATACTACAAAGATCTATTTTGAGGTTTATAAAGCACTATAAGCTGCTAAGATGTTTACAACTTTCTAGTTCGAAAATGTGATCCTAGTTGCTGAGAAGCTGACTTTACTATTTCAGAAATCTGATTTTGCCAAGACAAATGTGTCAGTGCAGCTAATGAAATTGAGTGCCCTGGCATTTCGACATTTGTTTTCGTCACAATAACCTTCAAGGGGAAAATGATACCTTGGTTTTCATAGCATCAAAATTTATTTGGTTACTGCACACAAAGCCAAAATTCAAGATGCTTCACCTTGAATTTTGGCTTTGTATAAGCCTATGTATAGTATAAGCATATGATGTTCGAACATCCAGATAAAATGAAGTACACTATAGCCAGAAAAGCAAAATATATGATTTGTAGTCTTTTCCAGTATATTAGAAAAAAAGTTGGACCAAAGTTTAACTGGTAAACGGGATTAGTAAGCGCTACAGCTCAAGAATCTCCATGTTTCTCAATTGCATTGATCCATATGTGGGTAACATATGTAAGAAGGTTGCCGGTTAATATTTACTTCCTGAAACCATATTTATGGTCACTAAAGATGTTGAAGCATTCTGAATATTCAAGAACGTATCAAATAACAACTTTCTCCGTGATTTTCAATTCTTCTGACGTAAATGACCATTTGTTTTTGCTTTGAAGATATTCCAAATACTCAGAAGACCATCTTTTCCATAAGTGGTGGTTGAATGTGATTCCATCGTAAGAGATGAGTAGCTGGACTTGTGCAAAGGTCAGATTCCGGTAATGCTTGGAGTGAATCTCTGATTGAAAAATGGAAATACGTGAGGACAGATAAATCAATAGGATCATAAGACATGAGATGGAATAAAAACAACTTATTGTAGAAAGGAATAATACTCTTCGTTTGTGAATACAGCATTACCAGTGATTCGTTTATGGTGGTACTTTGCCGATTTGAGATTCAGGTGCTAAAAGAAACATTTATTGCAGTATTTTGTTAGCTTCAACAAAATAAGTAGCATTATCAGAATAAATGTTGACTATTTTTGCCCTATAAGCCATAAATCTCTTCGTGGCAGCAAAGAATGCTTCGATAGCCTGATAACCAACACTAAATGTACTTTAATAAGATGAATGAAAACACTTTTTTATCTAATTTCCACTACGTTTATTTACTCTTACGACTGGTTTCGGGGTTTAGCCCATTATCAAGTAAGTTAACGTAGTGGAAATTAGACAAAAAAGTGTTTTCATTCATCTTCTTTAAGTGATCATGAATTTCCAAGAAATAAACAAGTCATCAATAACACATATTGAATGTACTACTTTGGTGGTCATACGTACAAAAACTAAAATGTAGCAAAGATGGTTCTTCATTCTGCTTAGCTTGATTGCGATTAGTTCTGCAACATTAATGTAGAGTTATTCTTGATGAATTTCTTATAGAGGTTTTTGTTTGAAACATATTACACATTTCTTTGTAACTTTCTTTACAGCACTACTGCCAGCTATAATCCAATATTTTCTCAATGGAGTGAGTGCTGCCTGAGATTCAGCGTGAAAAGGAGATGTTCGTTGTATATCAAATTCTTTTCATTTAAAAACGGATTCAATTCAAGTTTACTTCGCTTGACTGATTTCTGCTTTATTAGATAACTTCTTGAAAACTTTTGTGACTGATCGTTGTGGATAAATTTGTGGAAAGTTAATTTGATTTCTTATGCAGTCAGACATATTGTTGTTATTTTTTATTTCTTATGCAATTATTTCTGAATTGCAAGCAAAGTGCTACACTATGCGCTTCTGTTTTATATTCTTGAGGGTTTTTCACATATATCTAAACGTCCTTCGTCAATTTTTGATAAATAACAAAACATTTGTATTTTAAGTTTTTCAAAAGCATAGTCATCTACATTTATAGTAGAGCTTGACGTGTTCGATCTTGTTCATAATGATTCATTTATTCAGTGTAAGCCAGAGGGTCCATTTCACCAGAGTGAGGAATTTCTGAGGATATGTGGTGATACTCTGGATACAAGATCAGCAGCATTATCTGTGCCTTGAACGTGACTCTCTATTCGAGGAGGTGCAGCTAACTAACAAAGACTATAGGGCAAGTCCAAATATAATTGTTGATTGTTACCTTTGAATACCCTTGTGATTTCACTATGAACCTAAATAGTTAAAGAGACGCGTTCAATTCCAATCTTGGCAACCACACACCGCTTTCAAAGATCGGACTTTTTCCATTGAACAAAGCAGGAATACTGAATGATTTCCCGTACTCAGTAGCTCTGACATAAATGTTAGCTTTAAAACTTTTTTACTTGTATCACTAACCCTTCGAATTTGTAGTTCTCTGTATTCCTCAAATGATATAATCTGTCTCTGGATTGACAAATTGTTCAACAAAAGTAATTGTTGCTGACATGGCATCCATTGGTTGTGCTTCAATCTGGGCAATTCCTCATCCCATTCTAAATTGAGTTCCCGCAAAATCGTCGTATCATCTTTTGCTATGGTGACGAGAGGTCCTAATAATCTTAGTGGGTCGGAAATTTGTGCTATTGTGGATTAAACTGTGCAGTTCGTTTGAAAGAATATTGCTTAAAGTTCCATATCAGGTTTTATTTCTTCTAAAATTATCTATATGTAATAAGGCATTGTGATTTTTAGAACATCGCTTATATGGTCGTTGATAGACAATGATAAAGTGTGATCAGATAAGAAACAATGTGGCAAAGATTCAAGTTTTTCATCTCCTGCATACGGTCATGAAATGATATATCCAATAATTTCTCCCAAGCATAAAACTTTGTGCTATGACTCCGGCAAACTACACTTTAGTTGTAAAATTCTGTATATGAGTTGGCAGTTCTCTTCTCTTATATACTTTATTTTTCCATTCTATTAATGTTCTGCTCAAGCTAGATAGTAGAAAAATATTTAGTAAATCTTTCAAAACATCATCGGAGTGTTGTAAAGCTTTCAAAGCTCTTTTATTTTTTAAAAAACATCCAAAAGCTGCCTAGTGAAAAAGATTCCTTTTGAATAGATGGCATCTCGAATAATGCTTTGATGTTTGTGGTTATAATTCTTTTCTTGTGTGAATATCTGTTCACCAAAACATCTGAAGCTATTTGATGATTATTTTCAGTAGTGGCGGTTTAAAAATTATGCAACTTGCACTGCTTTCAAAAAAATAATTTTTATCATGTAGTGACAGTAACAAATCATAAAAAGTATTCCATTTCTCATAGAAACCATCAAAACTTAGATTTAACGGCATAATCAACTGTGGCTGTCTGTAAATTAGTTGCAACTACTTGCATATTGAGATTGCTGTGATCCAAAATGTCTTCTGGCTTAGTTACTAATGCAATATAGGCTTCTTCAAAATGTTCCGTCTATGATTTTCTTGTTTTGTTTCTGATTCAATGCTGGTCTGAATAGGATCAAATTTTTCATAACAATTAACTCATTATCAAGTCCTTGTACTTGACTGGTTCACCCAAAATATTCAAATGATTTGAAAACTCTGGTCAATTGTGCGCCAAAGGCACTTCTTTTATATTTTAAACTTTCCATTATTGAATGAAAGGAAATGAGGAAAAAATGGAATGTGAAGGAATAAGGATAGAGATTCACTTACCGATGTGTTTCCATAAAATGAAAAATCTTCCTATCGATTTGTGTCCTGATACCAATCTGATACCAATAGCAATGTCATATAGGCTGGAATAAAAATCACCATGAAAGTCTCTCACTAGTCGAACATGTCTACCCTAGCGATTTGATGCACACGCTGAAGGCTAATCTCTGGATTGCTCGTTGAGAAAACTCTGCCGATGATATAGATCCCCAATGTAACTTACTTTCACGGCTGTGTTTACTTCAATGCCAATATTACCGATTCTTTGATTCACCGCGACTTCAAAGGTATTTGGAATTGTGTGATTGTTAATCAGTTAACTATTGAATTGTCTATAAATGAATTTTGTGTAGCACTACTTTCCCGTTCACTGTGTGTGTAACGGGAAAACCAAAACTGATTACCTTCGGTTGAGAAAAACCACTTTTAATGTTAGGTGTGTCCCAGACTTCAATGATCTTTGTAAAAATGTTAAAAAACAACAGTTCATTCCAACATCGACATTTTTACAAACTGTCCCATTTTTTGGGTATTTCAGACATTGTCTGCAGTCTTTCATACCTGACGTTTCAGCTGCAATGCGCATCGCAGCAACCGTTGCCGCAGTATCAGACGAAACGTCAGGTATTAAAACCTACAGACTACGATCGTCACAAAACTGACAAAAAAATTACGCTGAGGTGGGTGTCGAGTGCTCAAATTAATTAGGGATCCAACAAATTCATCGAGAAAAAAATTACCAAAAACGAATTCAGCGAAAAATATTTCACCAAAGAACAAATCACTGAATGGATTATAAATTGAATAATTTAATAAATGTATACAGCTTAATCAGATGTTAGAACAAATATTGTTAGGATGAATGTACAAAGTTGTTAGGGTAAATGCAACTGGCGTGATATTCCTGTTTTATTCCAGTAGTTAGCATGTCAAGTTGTTTATGCTGTAAATTTTTTTCAGTAAAATCCCAGATATTCCGTTTGATAGATAACCGAATAATAAATATATGCATATATAAAATACACAATTTGTCCTTATAATGGAAAAGAAGCTGGTATATAGCAAATTCAACATTCTCAAATTAAAAGCAAAATACTCGAAAACAAATCGAAAAACTATTTATACCTAAGTTCTAGCATTAACATACATAATAAACGTATCAAAAACACAAACATTTCAAATATAAATGTTCGACATGTTTGTAACAAAACAAAATATGACAAAAACAACATTAAAAAATCAAAATAAAAAGCAAATACCGCAAACAATTTCATGATCTCAAATTTACTTATTTGTTTTCAAGAAATATTTTCTTAATTCTTATACAGTTTTGGTTTCTGTTCAAATCAATCTAAGTTAGATTTTATCTCACTGCACATAATCAAATCCCTAATTGGACATTATGTTGTGTTTGTGTAAAATCTTTTTTTGTTTATACCGGTACACAAGTAACCAAATTTAATTGCATGTTTTTGTGAATTAAATACTGACTAGATATAAGAATAAAGCATATTTGACTGAGAAAGCAATAATAAATGATCTTTATTTTTATCTTGGCGGAGTTAATAGATAGAGGCACAACGTCTTCACATACTTCAAAATACAAACACACATTGAAAACTTATGTACAGGTTTTCAAACAGAAGGTGTTAGTACGAACAATCACCAATCGATAAATTCGCAAGATCTCACCAAGCGAGGCTTACCATAATACGTGACGTATAAGCGCAGTTAACGGCAATTCCTTGTACGATGAGGTTGGCGACATGACTGGGAATATCAGAAAACTTAGGCATTGTTTTACAAAGTTGTTCGCAAATGTATGATTGAACAACAGTCATTCGATTTGTTGTAAGAGTACCGGTTTTATCAGAACAGATTGAGGTAGCATTTCCCATAGTTTCACAGGCATCCAAATGCCGTACCAAATTGTTGTCTTTCATCATTTTCTGAAAGAAATCAAGATATTTTACTCAACATCAACTTTGATAAAAAATGAATTAAATGAAACACATACTACACACGTAAAGCAACCCATCATTACTGGTGCGTCACCAATACTTGAACTAACTTAAAACAGTATGCTTTTGAAGTAGTATCAATTCTTTTAACATCTAAGAAAACATGTTATCTAGTTTCGACAGTGATAGCTGTGTGATAACAAATTGGAACATAACTACATCAAAAGGAGTGGCTATATAAAAATATTATATTATTTTAATATATACTACTGCTGCATCTTGGTTGTCAATATATCATTGTCCATTATTGTCAAGCAAAGCATCCAATGATTTATATGAAATCCAAAAAGGTCAATTCTGATTATGATACAAATTGATCAATACAACTAGCAAAATTGTGTGCCACGACATTGAATATACTTGGTTCCTATTACTCCAAAACAAAATTTTAAAATTCTCATTGGTGAAATGTGCATTGGCATCTGATGTAAAGGAAATAGAGACACAAATGAGCTGTCGTCAGAAAAGCTATTTATTGGATTTCTGATTTTTAGCAATTTTTTCTTAATGATATAGGAGAACATAGGCTTTTAAGGCCGAAATTACAATGAGAGAGATCAAAATCCATGTTGGTAGGCTGAAGTACCAAACATTTCGTCTGCTACTGCGGCAAGCATCTTCGGTGATAAATGACTGCGAAATCTCAGCAAAGACAGACTCAGTGGTTTGGCAGTATAAATTCCATTAGATCAGCGCCTACCAGCCTGGATTCAAGGAGCTGTCGAAGAGAAATCTGTAGAGCCAGGAAATTAAGTGAGTCAACAAACCATAACATCAAGTGTTCATCTAGTAAGACCCCATGCCAGACACTGTCTAAGGCCTTGAAAATAACAAGCGCAACAAAGAGGACTTTGTTTTTCAATTGAATTATTCCAAGGTCGCCTGCTGATTTTTGTTTCCAAAAACCATATTGATTGCTTGAAATATTGGAACATTCCGCATGTTATAGAACGTGTTGATTAAACATTTCCCCTTGATTTTCTCTATTACTGATAGTAAATCAAGTTTTTATAGTTTATAATTATTTGGAAAATGTTTGTTCTTTTTGGATGTAGGTTGAACTTGAACAGTCTTGCAACAAGGACAAAAACCCTACAAAACACTGATGCAAGTTGATTGGCGTGAGTAGGATGACAGGTAATAGATAAGCAGAAATTCGTCTAATAAGACGTTCAAAAGTAATATCAACTGTGGAGTGGGATGTAAATTGTTCAGCAAGTAAATTTTACTTTTTCTATGGCTTTCGTTGATATCGAACCATAAAGTTATGTTAGTGATGGACTTGGTGAAATTTTGAACAACTGCTTTAGACTCTGACAAGAAAGATCTATAACCGCCAAAGTCCATAGCCAAAAAAAAACATTTTGAAAATATTAAATGTTTTCGATATTATGTTTCACAAAACCTTTGTCACAGCTAGAAGAAATTTTTGAAATTTGTACGAGTTGCAAAAAAAGTAATTGAATTCTTTGAATAGAAAAAGGATGAAAATCAAAGTGTTCTATATGAAGGAACTCATCGTGATGAATACACATATTTCGCATATTTTGTCACAAATATTAAAAAAATATTCGTGAATTTAGTATTGTGATTCTGAGGGTGCTCTCCTGTCGCTGTCACTATCCTGTCGCTGTTTTGTAAACTCTCAAATGGAAATCTCACATTAAAGTGTATTTCTTGAATATGTTATAATGGATTTTCATCAAGTGTCGGCCAGTTCATTCATATTATTATTGATTATAATTATTATGTATGTTTGTAATGATAACCCACCAGTAATAATATGCCCCAACTCGAATTCGAAAATTTATTTGTGAAACAAGAAAACTTGGTCCTTACCTTTACACTATAAGCTAAAGATATAGTAACAGCTAAGGGTAATCCTTCAGGCACAGCAACGACAAGTACGGTGACACCAATAATAAGGTGGCGTACCAGATAGTTAGCGTACGAGTTTACCCATTTTTTCTCATCTATAACGAACGTTTTAATACAAAACTGTATAACTAAAATAACAACTGTTAGAACTGCTATTGTGGAACCGGCATAACCAATTTGGATGGCCAGTTTTGTGAGTTTCGCTTGCAGAACAGACTTTTCTTTTTTGTGACTTTCGGATGGTGCTTTCTCAGACTGAACGTGGTTTTCCTTGCCGCCTTGGGATTCATCATGTTTGTTCGCTACCGGTGCGGGGGAATTCATGTGGCTGTTGCCTGTCACGTTTTCTTCATCGCCTGCACGCAAAATTTACATTACAAATGTTCGACAAACCTATCGTATCAGTTCACGAATTTGACATCATCTGTTCTCAAATGCCAAAATTGAAAAATAACATGCATAACAACATAAAACGGTAGTAATAAACATACGAAAATTGCCCAGATATCACCACAGAACACCAACAAAAATTTTTCAGTGGTTAAGAAAAAATTGAAAAAGTGATCCAAATCTGGGTGCAAAAAATAGACTCAATAAACATGATACCATTGAGTCCAAGTAATAAAATGCAAAATATACTTGAAGTTTATTTGGACACACTAAGTACTGAGAATCTACCACCGTAATACAGAGAGAGCCAAGAGTATGAAAATGAAAGAAGATTATCTCAATAAGATTCGAAACAATTCCCCAAAAAAAATTAATTAATTATCCTGAATAGTCAGAATCTGAACTGTAGAGAATTCTAATTGAATGAATTCAGCATTACTTTAACTACAATCATCAACATGCGAAGAATACTTTTCAGAGGACAAAAAAAATCTATTTGTCCAAAATATTTCTATATCAATACGAAAAAAAAATTGTTTGAATTAACCAAAAAAAGGATTTTTTTTGTTTCGCTTGCCACAATCTTGGTCCACCCTGTAAGTACATATCATTAAAAAACTCTGTTATTTTTATAGAATAACTGAAACAGATGAATCAAATAGTGAATATTTCTGAACTACAAACTAAAACAAATAACATATATTGAAACAATCAGATGGTTCATGCTTAAATTGGATGAGTTAAAAAAATTGTATTTATTAATAACAGTTTTAAGTGTTAGTTATTTACTTACAGAATGTTATTTAAATGATTGTATAAAAGTAAAATTTTATTCACCTGTTAAACTTTTCTTCTTCCTCTGCTTTTTAGCTTCTGTACAAAAACACATGCAAAAGGAGAACATTAGCAATCTCAAAACACTCCCAAAAGTCCTGACATGGGTAAAATATGTGTGCAAATATGTCAGAAAAATAAAACAACCAAACACGTAAACTTCCATTCACCCCATTAACTGTGGCCTGTAGATTTATGTATTCAATTTATTTTTCCTTTTTACGAGTAGTTGTTGAAACAAGAAAACTTTCTAGGCCTGAATATCAATTAGACTATAATCAAGTCAAATTTTCGAAACAGGCCAGTACATAAACTTGCATGTTTCAAACTATCTCCTCACAATTCTTACTGAAGTTCCCGTTCGTTTAGCAAGTTAAATAGAGTGAAATCGTTTTACGTGTCTTATGTCTAATATATACGTAAAAAAAGAAATCACCCTCAAAAAATCTAAGAGGTTCAGGGAATACAATGTTTTGTTCAATATGAACAGCGTTACGACTCATTTTATAAGCTCATTTAAGTTGCATAATATGATCATATAGTAATAATGATTTATGGACTTATACAAATTGGTTATTATAAAGTAACAAAAATGAATTTGAGTACAGAATAAGTTAGATAAAAGTATATGCAATGTAGAAAAACACACTCCCTAATAAATGAAATCACTCATTGCTTCAAAAGCAAATGAAATGGTAAAAATGGGATTCGTTGCGAGAAAAAAAGCTTGATATCACAATAATTGTGGAGACCTTGAAATAGTAGATTCTTGAACAGATACAAATAACTGATTTGCCTAGAAAATCAGGAAGAACAATCAATGAGTTGTCATGAAAATATTCAGGATCCTAAACAATATTTCATATTGAAAGGCTTCAAATTTCCATAACTCTTTAGCTGTCTTTCTAATTTGTTTGAAAAATAATTACAAAACACGTGGTTTTACATCAAACGATTTCACGTCTCCATTCGTGTTCAGATAATTTCTTTAATTTTTTGAAATCTGACCCCTTGTCAATTTGTGATGAAAAATTAATCCATCATAACCCCAGTTAATTGAAGAAAACATTTCTAGTTAGTGACTGAAAATGAAAAATAGTAGAAAGTAGTGAGTGAGATTATTTGTATAGGTAAAAATTTTTCTCATGTATTATTTTGCCTTTCACAAAAAAGTTCAAAAAGTTCATTGTTCTTCAGTACATACAGGGGAGACAATATGAATATGTAGTGGAATTTATTACATCTCTGAAGATGACAATACTCAAACTATGGTTTCGCGACTTATATTTCTAAAGGATTCTGCCTAATTCTTAAACATTCTTGGAGTTGGTACACTTTAACACGTAAGACCCTCGCTTAGATAACTTACTAGCAAGTGTATTAGGCCAATAGAAAAGTAGTGAAAGACAGAGTTCACCCTGACCCCAAAATTGTTATGTCACAAAATAAATTAAGTAACACTCAAAACGTGTACAAAATGAACTATCTACTACCGAAGCGATGAAAGCGACTTCCATCTTTCTTTGCCACTTAAGTTTGCCGTGTTAGGAATCATACGTTAAAAGGTAAGACCTCGTTAGTCCTTAGCTCGCACAAGTTTCGACTTCTGAGGGTTGTCTTTCGTAGGCGTGTGACAGCTGGTTAACAGAAAAAACATATTTCAAACATATTTTCAAGTAGCAACGTTTCCTTTGGTTATGTAGACAGTATTAACGAGAAAATGATAGAACTATTCAGAGAACTTCACGAATCTTGAGTAATACATTATTGACGATGTATGTATAGAACTGAAATGTATTCCTATTCTTCGATCATTATAGATATTAACAAAATGAACGGTTCAATATTTTTACGAACTGCCAGGTACAGGATAGATCAGAAAATGGGGTAATAAGAAACATAAAGAGTACTGGAGAACCATTCTTGGGAACACACAAGAGAAAACCTTTATGAAGGTATTCTCTGAGAAAAGAACTGAAGAAGCTACTCAACAGACAGTGTCGAATTAGAGGACACCTTAACAAGATAGGATTCACAATGGAGACCTTAACTGCATACAATGCTAGAAGGGGGCAGAAAGAGCTCGTCATGTTTTATGTGAATTGAAGTTGTTGCAATTTATGAACAACCCAAGTTATAGCCAGAAGAATATGCCAAACTTTCAACGAAGGATCTATTATACAAACTAGTAAGGGAACAAGATTTTTGTAATAGGTGTTATGAAAAGATGGAAGGCTGTAGTGTTTTCTGAATATTTGGCAGACAGTTAGTTGCCAAGCATACCAGAGAGGTATCAAAGTAAACTTAAATACAATTCTTCATAAAATTTCAGATGATTTCTTTTCTCTACTGACAGAGTTCTGAAAAAGAATAAATTCATATATAATTCAATCTTAATTAATATTGTGAGCAGGGTAAAAATATTTATGAAAAATGGATCAGAGTCTATTGAATATGTTTAATTAAAAATGGTTTGTTTCTAAAATGAGTTTCATAAATTTTTGAAATCAAGGGGGACCATGGATAACATCAAATTTTATCTTCCAATTCATGATCAGGAGACCAAAATACATATGTTTCAAATTTCGTTTTCAAGAATTAGCCCATTTGGCACCGAATACTAATTTTTTTTATATAAATTATAAATTAAAGAAGTAAAAAAAATGAATATATTGAAGGTTAAAAAGGGATCATGAGATATATAATCAAGAAAAATGAATCTTTCATTTTAATTATAAATCTGTAAGGAATAACTTTTGCAGACCATTTAACATATATAATGGAAAATAAAATGTTGAAATAAAAAAGTGAAGCAAAGAAATGTATATGTTCAATAATTCTCAAAGAAATGAGAACATATTTAGGATAAGAAAAAAATCTGTTTAAAATCTGTTTTTTCGTTAATTAGATAAGCAACATGTATATCTGCCTAACAGCTGTGATGTGCCTGAGACCATTATGCATTTGCTGCGAGTGTGTCGAGCATATAGGGTGTCTCAATCTATATCCTCAGACAAACGCAGTCCTAAGAGTGCCTAACTATCATCCTCAGCATTTATTGGTATTGCTAAGATATCAGTTTTGCCTTTGTGGAGAATAAGATTCTATATCGTCAGATAGATTATAAATGGTGATTTTCCATTCCTTAGTGCAATTATCTCTTTCTTACTCATGGACGACACGATCAATGAGGATTGTCGGGAAATGTCAGAAATCTTCTCTAAATAAATTTAGAAGGCTGTCAATCCCAGTAAAAGAAATGATCGACTAACCTTTCAGGCAAACAAAACACCCAGAAACATAATTACCTTACAAAACAATTCTCAATGGGGAGTTATCTCAGTAGTGCCAACTTAAGTTTATTTTCATATGGGATCAAGAAAACTCAAAATCAACTATTTTTACTCTCATTCAATAGAAAATATAATGCAAATGTAATATCGATGTTAACTTTCGTAGACGCCTGATTTTCAAATTATTGGAGTAAAACTTATGGGTTAAGTTGGCTAATCTACTTCCATCAATTAAGCTTACGAACTTTCATTTGAAAGGATAATTTCTGTAAGCTATAATTTTGTCCCAAATTGAGTTATTATGTTCAGTACAGTTATTAGTTATGTATTAGAATAACATGTTATCCGAAACCATTTCTTTAGATTATCTATGTTCGATAACAATAAGTGAATATGTTTTGATTGGTTTCCGGGTTTTGCCGTGGTTTTCTTTGGTTATAATCTCCAAACGTCATCTGCGGCAGTCATCTTCAGTGGCGTGGTTAAAGTACTCTTCTTGACGTATCAACTCAAACTGAAACTCTCATTTCTGCTGTGTCATTTATAGTGCTGATTTTCCGCGCACTTTCTGTGATGGCGGGTTCGCGCGTACTTCCCGCGCGACTTGGGTGACTTGGCTTCGTTTTGGCGAAGAAAACCTTCAAATCCCATTTCTTGAAGTTTTAGTCATCAAGGAAGGCAATCAACTGGGCCATAAGGTATACAGGAAGAAAACACATACAGATCGATACATACATAATGGATCCAAACATCATACATAACAAAAACGAACAGTCATCAACACCCCAGTGAACAGAGCTTTGAGAAGAAGAAGAAGAGAAATACCAGTGAAGATCAACCCCAAGGTACTTGCCATACATAGAAGTTGTCACCAACCGAATCGGGAAAATTCTAAAGAAGGAGAAAATTAACACCGTCTTCAAACCAACGAAAAAATATCGGAGTATCTAAGATTAGCAAAAGACAGCAGAGATCCACTCAAATCAGCGGCAGTTAACTGGATTCCATGTAACTGTGGTAAAGTCTATATCAGTCGGACGAAAAGGACCATTGGTACCCGCCTAGTCGAGCACAAGCGGAGTTGCCGATTGGGGCAGACCGAAAAGTCGCTGAACAAGCACTGCCCGACGGGGAACACAAGATCCTGTTCGAAAATACCGAGAGGCTAGCAACGTCGAATCATTATTCAACAAGATTGTATTTAGAAGCCATAGAAATACACAAACACCAAGAGATTTTCAACAGAAAGGAAGTAAGAACATATCTACCACAGATCTGGCACACATCATTGAAAAGCGCCAAAACGAAGCCAAGTCACCCAAATCGCGCGGGAAGTACGCGCGAACCCGCCATCACAGAAAGTGTGCGGAAAATAAGCACTATAAATGACACAGCAGAAATGAGAGCTTCAGTTTCAGTTGATACGTCAAGAAGAGTACTTCGACCACGCCACTGAAGATGACTGCCGCAATTGCAGAGATTACAACCAAAGATCACGGCAAAATCCGGAAACCAACCCTAAACATTGACGACAGAAGTAAAAGCCTACATTCCTAGATAAGTGAATGTTTGTGTTGTCTGGTGGCTAACCACTCTTGACCAAATATAGAACTACGTTTTCGATTCCTTTTTAATGAAACATCAGTAACAGACACAAGAGAAACACGACATTTTTATCTGAATGCGATTGAAAATGTTTCTTTGTGAATATTACAGGTGGGGATTCCCATTGTTTAAAGAGGTGTTAACATATTTGAAGTCCATTGCGAGAAAAGTGAAATTGAAATGAATGAAATATTAGAATCACACTAAATATTTGAGTGAGTTGTCAAAACAGTTATAATGTCGAAAATAAGATGAAACTGAAGAAAAATAGTATGACAAATGAAAATTGTATGAAAATCAATTATAACTCAAGTAATAATTATTGTAAGTCAAGATAATCCTATTTTTATTCCTATACTTTAAAGACTGTGAACCTGGAAAAGTTGTAATTGATATTACAAGGCACACTGTAGAATTTTCTATGAAATGAAAGTGAAAATCACTAAATTTCAGTTTCCGAGATTTCACACTAAACAATTATCACTGTATATGTTGTCACCATTGAGAAAACTTTTAATGAAGCTAACACTGACAAATGATTCACTTTGTTGAATGAAGCCATTGAATTCAGGAAATATTATATTATCAATGTATCTTTCAAAAACACCTTCACACACCAGAACAAAAATATTGTCTCATGTCGCATGTTTCATCTGCTGATCGTGCTAACAGTATTTTTTTTCTGGTGTGGGAAACGTATTTTCAATATATTCATTTTACGCCAGAGGTTCCAATTCTATGTAGGAAGGTAATAGCTCTGTTAAAATGGTTAAGGCTTCCGCGGCCAAGCCGTCGATTTTTGGAATTTCTTCCTGACGTTTTGCTGGTGCGAGTGGCTAGCTTCTTCAGAGGTTTTTCTCCGATGACTGGATATTACGGCTGCGTGAAGCGTATTTATGTCGATTCAGGTAGTTTGGTGTGCTAATACCTGTACCTGGATCAGGTAAATTGCGTAAAGCGTGTTTATGTTGACTTCGGTAGTCTGATGTGATAATACCTGTACCTGGATAAGGTGAAATGTCAATAATATTCTACCTGCCGTGATGCTGTTTGCTATTTTTGAACTTCTCAGAATGGGATTCCATATTCGGTTGATGTTCACAGCTTTTTTTTTCTATTGAAATTATTCGTTCCTCCCAGACCAGTCGGCTATGGTATCCCTGGTTGGGGGCAATGAGTTTCGTTTTTTCAACCAGAATCCTGTAGTTTCCTTTACTGAGTACATGCTCCGCCACAGCTGACTTGTCCTTTTCGCCTAGTTTGCACGTTCTTTCATGTAGCCTTGCTCCTATGTATCTTTTGGTGGTTCCCATGTACACCTTCTCACAAGTGCACAGTATGCGATATATCTATGCTGCTGATAGTGGGCCTATTTTGTCTTTAGCCGACCTGAGGCTTTGTTGTATCTTCTTGGTGGGTTTAAAAACCGTTTCAATGTTGTGTTTCCTCAAGAGTTTTCCAATTCTGTCTGTGACCCTAGCTGGTAGATACGCACGTGAAAGCATCTGAGACTCCCCCCCGTTTTGAACTGTGGAACTCTTTAGTTTCATGGCCTTGTTGATCTCGGGTACACTGTATCCATTAGATCTCAAGGTTATTTGAAGATATTCCAGTTTTTCCTCTAGATGTTCTGGTTCACGTATTCTTTGAGCACATTCAGTTAGAGCCGAGATGGCTCCTTTCTGGAGACTGAACAGCACCAGCGGATGTGTATACCGAAAACCCACGCACACGGAATGGTACCTGTACGCACTATCAAAACACCATCCTAGTCAAAAAAGGGGACTCTAACTGAACAGACTCGAGGAATATGTGAACCAGAGCATCTAGAGCAGAGGTTCCCAAAATTTTTTTATCATAGACCACTTACAAAATTTTGTTGGTTCTGGTGGACCCCCAGTAGCTACATTTTTACCATATTCCCAAAACTCGACAAAAAATGTGAGGATTAGATCTAACTATGGTCTAACGCGTATCTAACGCGATTGCGTTCCAACCACGAATTAAAAATTTTCTGATAAAAAGTGAGAATTGATTCGTTGATTTAATTGATTGTGCTATGAGTGTATGTCAAAAAAATGAAGTTGGTCAATCTACCAACAGCACATGAAACCAATCAATTCTCACTTTATTTCATTTAGAAAACTCCCCGTTCGGTGTGGTGAAAACATATAAATATTTATATTGGTGAAGAATCAAACAAGTACATGCAAGATTGCATCCACACACACAAGTTGTATTTCGTTCCCATTGCACGTCTGAACAAGCGTTGCGGATGGCGGCTGCGGCAGCGCTTTGCAAGTATCGACACGTTGTACTGAATATGGAATTTGCAAGTTTTTACATGTAACAGTCGCTGAGATTCTTAAAATATTATCTGCAACATTGATAGGCCTACGAACTGTGAACCTCCATTGTTTGGTCACACCAACGTAGACCCCCGTCGAGATTCTCGTGGACCCCTGGGGGTCCACCTGGACTACTTTGGGAATCACTGATCTATAGGAAAAACTGGAACAGCTTCAAGTGGCCTTGAGATCGAATGGATACAGTGGTTATATTTTAACAATATCCTATTGTATTGTCCTTTTTTTATATGACATGCTACAAACAAACATGTATTGTAATGTAGTCAAATAAATATATTCTATTCTATTCTATTCTATTCTATTCTATGCGAGATCAACAAGGTCATGAAACTGAAGA
>WOGR01001146.1:3237-20987 GCA_015342045.1 Leptinotarsa lineolata
GCTGAAGGATTTAGGTGTGAAACCTTACAAGATACAGTTGGGGCAAGAACTGAAGCCACACACCCCCACAACGTCTAACATTTGGTGAATGGGCGCTGGCAAAGTTGGAGGAAAATACACATTTTTATCGAAAAATTGTGTTCAGCGACGAGGCTCGTTTCTGGTTGAATGGATACGTTAACAAGCAAAATTGCCGCATCTGGAGTGAAGACCAGCCACATGCATTGCAAGAACTACCGATGCATCCCGAAAAAGTCACTGTTTGGTGTGGATTATGGGTCGGTGACATCATCGGGCCGTACTTCTTCAAAGACGACAATGACCGGAACGTTACTGTGAATTGCAAGCGCTACCGTGTGATGATTGACGACTTATGGTTTCAATAACACGGTGCCATATGCCACATGGCACGGGAAACAATGGCCCAATTAAGAGCCGCCTTCGGTGAACAGTTTATTCCACGTTTGGGGCCCGTCAATTGGCCGCCCAGATCATGTGATTTAACGAATTTGGATTATTTCTTGTGGATTCATGTTAAGGCTCATGTCTACAGGGATAAACTGGGTAATCGCACGTTGAAAGGTAAGGTCTCGTTAATCCATTGCTCGCACAAGTTTCGGATTGACGTTCGTCAGCTGGTTAACGGAACGAACAATTTCAGAACAACAACAACAAAAAATAAACCAGCAACGACTGACGCTCTGAAAGTCAATATTGAAGCATTTATACGTGAAATACCGGTCGATATTTTGAAGAGAGTGTGCCAAAATTGGACCTTGCGCATAGGCCACCTAAAGCGGAGCCACGGACAACATTTGCATCAAATCATCTCCAAACATTAAATTATATTGATAGTTCTATTCATTCCAATAAAGATTTCATCAGTTTTTTTTTAATTTTTTGTGTCTTTTTAAAAACAAATCCTATACCTCTTAAAAATTACCCATGTTTTGGTATATGATCAAATATTTTTCTACTTCTGTAGTTTTGAGACTGCCTGGTCACAGATGAAGTGGGCGGTGGGAGGGAAAGTTTTTTATCGCTACGCGTAGACCTTTCTGTATGGCTTTCAAACTTTTCTTTATGTTTGTGAAGTAAGCAGACAGTCTCTAAAATTAATATTTCGAATATTTTCGATATTTCATTTGTGCAAAAAAGTAGCCTACACGAGTCACGCATCTTCAATTCGAATATTATTCTCAAAACTCTTTTCTAGATAACGAATATACTCTGCATCAGGATCTGACTGCCTGAGCCCCAGAATGGAATTCCATACTGGAGATGACTCTCCATAAGTGAATAGTATGCAGTTATTGCTGCTGAAAATTCGAGTTCACGCGATATGACATTTATGGCGAAACAACCAGAAGATAATTTCTTTATTGAAGCAGTAATTGTTTGGTACAATTTTTTTAGAAATCAAAAATTGAATGAAAATAATTTTTGAATGTATTTAATCATATTATGTACAGTTCACAAATGTTTTCAATTATTTTTGACTAATCTTTTGCAAGATTTTGGATCGTTTTTGTGTTGGCGGCTCATCATCTACAGTTTCTGATATATTTTCTTGTCCTGATGTTTCTTGAACTTCCTCATTGTCGTCTTCCAGTATTGGTTAGCAGTATTCTTCAACGCCCATTGGATAATCTTGATAATTATCAATGTCGTCTTCATTTTGATCGATTGCATGTAATCAACCGATCAAGCCATCAGCATCATCATTGCCGTCATCAATTGATGGCCTTGTACTGTTAGAGCAGGTTTCACCTTTACATTTTTTGCATAAAGATGAACATGGAAGTCCAGCTCTCTTGCACCCACATCGATTTGTACACTCTTTCATGCAGTTACAATGAAGCAATTTGAGCAGCTCATCAGGAGCTAATTTTTCCGTTGTTGGGCAGATACATTGTTTCGGATTCAATCCAACCCCAATCTTCCGGCTGCTGTTGATGTTGGAGGTAAAGTTGCTAAATTGATTGCTGTTTTAGATTTACCGATGGTGCTCAAAAATCGGGAAACACGACACTGGCTTGAAATTATCGTAAAGTTGTCAAATGGTTTCTTAATTTCAATATTTGGTCGCAAAAACCGATCTTTAACAAATAAACACATTTTCAATAACAAATTAATTTTTTAAAGAACCGTTTCCATCAATGAGTATATTACGAAAAAAAATTTGATTTACTCATAAACAATTTTTCAAACAATGAAAGTAAAAATAAAAAAATCATTCTCAAGTAGCTTTCAACCGTTAGACATCGAAACAATCAAGATTTAGGAAAAAAAGTTCATTAACTTTTTCAACTTTTAATTTTCAATTGTTAACAGGTAACTGAAAAATCAAAATTCTGTAATTTTTGCAATAACGACTTATTTATTAGCCTATTGAAAATAACTTTACGGTGTGAATTTTTTTTTCATTCAATTTGTTAATTATCAGGGTTTTTATGTTAACTTCCAGTTCATAAAAAATTGAGATAAACATTTTTTAACCGCAGATTATTGTTCATTGATGTATTCCAAAACTGCATGAAATTTTTCATGCCTTAATTTCCATATTTAATATGTTTAAACAATTTTTTGCTGTGTCAGATTGACGCACGGCACGCGAAAGCCAAACTACGTGTTTTTGGCTCTAGTTTCAGGGCTCTGTAAAAATTATAAATAATAGAGGTACAGCTCTTAGAGTCAGAACTTATTTAAGCAAATTTGATGATCTTTTCGGATCTTCTTTTGAAATTAGAAAATTTTGAATATTTTTCGAGATATTCAAAAAAAAACAAACTCATTTTTTACTGATTTGTTTATAACTTTTGTAATTTCTATCAGCGACTTTTCGAACATTTCTTTAATTCGAATCAACTGACGCCTTGATCGTAATTTTCGGAGAATATATAAAATTTTTAGAAGAAAATGGTACACGTGAACTAGACTACTAATAATAATTATATAAAGATGTTCAAGAAGAGGTGTCCTCAATTTGATAAGTAGAATTTAGAACCTCTTTACCAGAAAAAAATGCTGTCTCTCGATTGGCCTTTCCCTAACCTAGTTAACATTACATGGGATTATCCTCACTGGTATTTTCTTCCTGCACGAAATAGATCCAAGTAGAAGAAATTATTATTGTTTTTTATGTTGGGGGTTATAAAAATGTACAGACCGTGTTACAAGTTTTGTTTATTACTGCTTTATGTAATTATCCAGGCAAGATTTCTGTCATTGTGCGGCAATCTGGCATGATCTTGAGATTACAGAGTAGAAGAGGTATCATTCCACCAAGGGCTCCAATAATCGGAACAACTATCTTCAAAGAGTGGTCTGTATATCGTCTGCGGAGTTATAAGAGAATGTCTCGATATTTCAACCGTTTCATCTCCTCCTCTCGAACGATATTCGTCTCACCCAGAGCTGAAAACTCCACGATGAATACCATCTTACTTCGTCGGTCAAGCTTATTAGCTTGTGTGATCCTGAGGGTAGGGAATAGATAGTTTCAACAAATTCGGCACTCCTCATTTACCACAACGTATTCAATATCTCCCGTATCATAGTGCAACACCAGTGTCTCGTCAATACCGTAAATGTGCCGTAAATAGTAATGAAGCACTCTTATGGCCACGTTATGCTGATTAATATTTTTAGCATTATTAATCTAATAATTATTATTATCATCATTATATGCGCCAGTGATGGTCTTTAATATAAAATATGATAACCTGAACGGAATGAATATAAACGCTACTTGTTAGCTTCTATGTAAATGAGATTTAACATCCAACCCCCATCATCCTAACATCCTATTTTGGGATAACAAAGGATTTGCTACAATTAGGGATTCATGAAAATCTTGACGCCTCGCTGCTGAATCATCAAGCTTCCTTTCGGGATTTAACAATTCCTGTGGGGAAATACTAAACGACTGATTTTACCTGAAGCCACGAATTTTGTCACATGATATCCTTCGAGAAAGGATTTCTCATAGACAATATTTCTCTATGGGATTTCTCGATCGAATATATTTTTGATGTTCTCACTTTCCGTATATTTTTCGAACGTATGAACATCACATGTAATTTCTCAGGTGGATTTTCTCGAGTGAATGGAATGCTTATCATTTTTGGACAAATATTATATAGTTATCACTTTCCTGAAGATATATTATTGATTTCATATAATTAGGATTTTATTAAGCAATGGAGAACTTTGAAAACTACACCACGTTACACCAATTAATTTGGCAGCATTAGGCAGTAATTACAACTAATTCACTAATACTAATTCATATAATGTCATTTATTATTTCTTTTTTTTTTCAAACTTATCAAGTTATTGTGATTTGTTAACGTTTTGCATATATTCTTAGGCCGGAAATACACTTGGCGTTTTTTTCCGATTGGATTATTTGCCGTCGACGCCGAACCAGTAATGGCGGATGAGATCTTAAGGCGACGTACACATTCAGTGGAAAAATGGACGATCGGATTTTTAAGCGCTGACGGTAGAAATGCAGCCGCCCACTGACACTACATTCGTCGGATTTTGTACCAACAAATAGACACTTGCTGCATGTCAGTGATCGACTGGTGGAGGTGGCGTGGTTGTGACGACGCCCAGTGTGTAATGCTACACTTTTGCTATGGCGTCGACGGCAAAAAACTAATCGGACAAAAGACGCCAAGTGTGTCCCCGGCCTTAGAGTTCTCATCAATATCCAAACAAATCATATATGTCTAGAGACACACATCAGTCTCAACAGTTCCGGGCTATAATCTTAAACTATATAAGTCTTCTCCCAAAACATGCTGAACAACAATAGACTTTTCGCGTCTATGAAATCGGATATTCCTTCTACGTACTCTTTTAGAGGAGTTTTTGGAACTAAATAATTTCCAATTATCAACAGAGGATATCATTTTGATGTGAATATATCATCGTAAAGGAAGTTGGAATTGTAATTTCTCGATTTATTTTTTTTATTTTTCTGTGTATTTCAATCCATCGACATGTTTCACAGTAGTATGAATAACATACTGAATTACAGTATGTTATTCACTACGAAAAAGCCGCTACTGTGACAGCGAAACATGTCGTGAAGTTTTTGAAAATAAAGTTTGTGAAGATCAAATCGTTAGGTGTAGTTTGTGAAACTACCATGGATCTTCAAGTAATGACAGGGTCAATCATAAAAGTGAATGACTAACCTGATGAACCTGTTTTTTCATTGTTTCAGAGCGTGAAGAGATGATATGCTCATATAAGGGATTGAAAATAATTATTTTAAATACCTGCGTATTTGCTTGCAGGTGAATATAATTCTTTTTTTTTTGTAAATGGTCTAACAATGATTCACTGCAATATATATCTAGTGCCCGCCCACTGGTTTTGTCATTCAAGATCAAATATAACTGAAAACCCCTAACCTCTTGTTCTTTTAAGTTAATGCTACGAAACGTTTGTATCCCAGTTCATTCGTTTTTAGCAGTTTCTGCACCATACTTTGTGAAATTGCAATTGATGCCTCCATTCAACGTGATTTACCCATTTTATCATTCAATCTTGGAAGTTTCAGCTGCTGTAACTTATAACTATGAAACTATAACTGAAAAGATGTAGTCATACCCAGTGAATTCGTGGATGAAAAAGAGATGATATTTCATCTTTATTGTTTCTGTTGAATAAACTACTCGGCTAAAGGTATTATTTTGACTTGTTTGAAAACTCATTTCTTCATCACCAAGTGTTGAAGTCAACAATACCGCCAAAACTTCATTATCTTTCTGCTTCAATAACTAACATCCAGAACTGATTGTACATTGATCCATGTCACTTAACACTCGATTCCCATATTTCCGTCTTCTCTCAGGTTTTCATATTCATCAAAAACAACGTTGGCGCCATAATTATGACAGAAATATCTAACTTACTGTTGTTATACTAATTATATTATAAAAAAATCCATATAACACCGAAAACACTATCCCTAGCAGCCTCACGAAAACCAGGCCACCAAACGTGGACTGCGATTCCAAGAATTGCATTTACCGGATACCCTATAAATAGTCACCTATCGTAGAAATAGTCCAGTTATCACCCGAAGACGATTGAGGATACCAACAATCGAAACGTCGTGAAGTAATCTGGTTTGAATTCTTTTAATTTCTATTTCTTTTCAATTGTACAATTTTTAATTCTTGCTTGTATTCTCAGTTCAGAGTTCATTTGGTGGTTTTCTTGCTTAATATTATCGTTATTTTCAGCTATTCTTTTTCATTTCATTGATTCTTGCAGTGATTTCAAATCATTTTATATCAAACTAGACAATAAAAGTCCAAATTATTGAAACTCACCATGAAACATTGTCAGCCATCTTTACACAAACTGAATTTTCTGTTTCTGATTTCGTATAATATGAAGAATGAAATATTTCGAAACAAAATCATCGGAATCGATGATAATTTTTTTGAGGTTCCAAAATAATAAAAACTCGCTCATTATTTTGGTGTTTCTCTCAAAGTAGATGTAAAATTGAATAGCAGTAATATAACATCGACATAGAAATTAAATTAGAAGAATAATTTTCACCAAAAGAAGAAAAACCAGTTACAATTAATTCAGTTTATAATTTCCCAAAAACATTAAAAGTTCATGTATCAGAATTAAAAATGGTTAATAATAATATTGTTACGTTTTTACCCGTGGCTTCAATAATAATTGACTGCACTGAAAATCAAACTCAACTTTATTTCACTATTAATATAAAAAAACACTTCAACTATACTTCAACTATTTGAATGTCTATCGCCTTATTAGATCGCTCCGCGTAACGCACTGTACTGACACTAGACTGACTTGATAGGCAGGTAGATAACGCTTATATTTGGCAATCGAAGGTGTTAGATTTTTTTTAGAATTCCATCGAAGCGTTTGTAGCGATATTCTCGTCACATCTGGAGCTCCGATGAACATCGAAGATTCGCGAAACTTCCTTCGGAATGAGCGCGCTCTTAGCACGTCACAATCGGTTTATGGGTACCAGTGGCGGTCGGCGTTATTTTTTTCAGGACATCATTTATAACACTACCCCCTTCCCTGTGGTTGTTCGCTCCGAATAACATTCCAAGAGGGAACATCACGACCCATGTACGGACTCAGTCTTTCTATGTGGATAACTTTAGGCTTGCTTCTGGGTGACAATTGGATTCTGTTCACCAGATCGTTTATCTTTTTGGTTACCAAGTAAGGTCCTTGCCATGGTCTCTGCAATTTGGGACACAAACGTATCTGACTTTGGGGTTGGTACAACCATACTGCATCGCCATCGTTGAAGCTCACAGGCAGCGACCTTTTGTCAAACCTCATCTTCATCCTGTCGTTGGAAAGATGTAATTTGGATTTGGCAAATTTGTGTACGATATCTAGTCTCTTCCTCAAGTCACTCACATACTCTGAAAGGGGTACATCTTTAGATTCATCGGATGGATTGTTACACATTACATCTAACGGAAGCTTCAATTCTCGACCAGTTAACAACATGGATGGTGTGTAACAACCTGTTGCATCATGTCCTGTATGCCAACAGAAAAAGAGAAACCAATTCATCCCAGTCTATTTGATTTCCAGAGACGAACATCGAAAGGTAGTTATTTCCTTCCATAGATCCGATTCAAAGTTGCGGCCCTGATCTGAGTGTAGTTCCTGGGGTACTCCGTGTCTGGCAACTACGTTCTGCAGCAGGGCTTCTGCCATCGTTTTAGCCTCTTGATTAGGTAAGGCCACTACTTCAGGCCATTTGGAGAAATAGGCCATTTGGAGAAATAGTTCATCACAACCATAAGGTATTTGTTACTGGATTTGGTCACAGGAAGTGGTCCCAGAATGCGTTTCTCTCGAAAGGTCACCCACTGAAGTACTGCTTCAACTTTCCTCTTTGCCTTGTCTTCGGTTTCTTTCTCGAAGAGCACAGGTCACAGCGTTTACACCACTTTTCCACGTCTTGACGGCAATTTACCCAACAGTACCTCTCACGTACCCTCGCTGGAGTTCTATTTACTCCAAAATGCCTTCAAGTGTGACCATCATGGAGCTGTTCACATATATTAGGGATACAGGTCTCAGGATCATCAGGAATTTTTGGGTTCTTCCATCTGGGCTTTCTCGGGTGGATCATCTCGAATGCACATGGAGTCCCATTGGAGACAGGAGCCCTTTTCATGCTGGCGTACTTAGAGATCTCTTTCTATTCCAGTGTCACTCCTTTGTCAACCCATTCTCATACAGTTTTCAAGACTTGATCCTTCTTCTGCGCTACGATAATCTCTTGCCTCGTCATGAAGGGTAGTTTCACTCTCAGAGACAGTTAATTAGCGCAACGCACCATGGTCAGGTGATTCCTCAGATTTTCTGTCTGTATCCCTGGACAAGGGACCCCTACAGGTTGCTACCCTCCGGGTCAGAGCGGCGGGAGGTAGGGTAGCTTATTTCGCTATCAAAGCTGTCCATAAAGGAGTCTCTGCCCGTTACCTCATCAAGTCTGGTGGATAATTCTTCTCTTGTTAACTGGGCATCCTCGTCCTCCTGGCGTTGACAAAATTCTAATTATTCCACAGAATCCAGTAATTCTTTCCAAAATTCCCGGAAAACCTTTCCAACCTTTTTATTGACTCCTTCAAGCGTTTCTTCAAATTTTCTTCCGACTCCTTCAAATTCCTCCTCAAATTTCCTTTCAACCTCATCAAGCATTTCATCAACTACTTCTTCCAATCCATATGTTGTTTCCTGAAATACTTTATCCATCTCGTCGTAATCAACACTCCTTGTTTTCACCATAAACAGAAAATTTTTCCACTTCTGACACCAAATGTTACGTTTTTTCCCGTGGGTTCACCAATAATTAACTACACTGAACAATTTCACTATTAATATAACAAAACAATTCATATATAAAATGATATAATATTATATCATATTTTTAAATGATTCAGACACGTCACTTTCATGCCTCTAATTCTTTGAAAACGACAAACTTTCATTTTTTCAGATAAAAACGTCGCTTCTCGACAAAGCAATGAAGAATTTTCTGCTCTTCCAGAAATGAGCTGAACAGAATCATGTTAGCTGTCTTTCACAATATTTACAAATAAAAAAAATATTCTAATCGCACGAAAAATACCACTCTCACAAATGAGCAACCCAAAATAATGAACATAAATGAATGTTTCACGTTCTACTGTTGGGATCAACAGAACTGTGTACCTACTATTTGAAGTAACCATGTGTTCAAAACACTAGTACTGTCATCGATAGATTTTTCCTATGAATAAAACCCAGTGATATTGAATGTTTTGTGTGATAATTGTGGAAATCTGACCATTTCATCCATATTTCACACCTCAAAACCAGTCACAACTGATTAATACAATATCCAAAAACTTTCGGAGACAATCAATTCGTAGAGCACTGTCATCCACAAGTAATTGTTATTCCAAATCACAGCCTTAGTTGCTTTTCAATTTTTCTTCAATCACACAATTTTCAAATCACTCGAAAGACAAAAATAGAGATAGATAAGCTTCATTGTCTAAATTGATACAAAGTCAATTACGTGAAAATAATAAATTGATATTTTTCAGCTTCATGTTACACTAATATTGGGAGCTTGGCACAGCAGTAGTTGAACTCTGGGTTTGTAAACCAATAATCGTGTGTTCAAATCACATCAACTGCAGTTTTTCAATATTTTTGTCAGTCCCTCGTTCCAACTATTTGAAATTTTTTTTAGGTTGCTTTTTGTTATCCAATCGGATGAGTCTCATTTTGAAATATTTCTGACATAGTCATTGAGAAATAATAATAGTATAGTTGGACATTTCCACCCTTCAATCCAATATTCGATTATCAATAATACAAGTCTGATATTACACATATACCTCACTTTTTTATCCACATCACTTCTAAAGACTAGAAAATTTCCTTGAAAATATGCGACTCAACGAAAATCCAATTACAGCAAAAAAATCACCGAACGCCGAACAGAATAGCTAATTAAGGACGAAGTACAGAATAGTGATTAAATTCAGGTGATAATTATAAATGGTGCAGATGATTTTTCAATTAGCTAGATAATGAAGCGAAAGCAAAATCTCAAATCCGATTCGAACTTCAAAGACAACAAAAGTTGGACTTTTAACAGGATTCATCAGATAAGGCTATTGCAAGAGCTCTCGTTTGAGTTCATTCGATAAGAGAAAAGGCCGGAGAGTTTTCGGAATTGTGCAATTGTTTCCACGGTTCGACTGTTTCTCTTCTACCTCGCCGTTTCATTACGTTTTGCTTTTAATGAAATCATGTCTAAATACTTCATTCGAGAATAAAAAACTAGCCTGGCCGTTTTTTATTGAATCAACAAGATGGAAATGGAGGTAATGAACTGCGAGTGAAAGCAGAACAAATTTCATGAAATCATGGTAATAGTGAGTTTGTATTTATTTATCATTTGCTTACTTCGATATGAAATATGAGGGGTGGTATTTTCTATTAATATCAACTTCATTTTCTCAAGCTCTACATTTTCTATATTTATTACTTATTGTGTTCTGTACCACAAGGAATTATCAGAAACCTATTCAAACATGAAGAACTCGAAAACAAAAATTGTGGAAGTATAACGAAAATAAGTGTAACAATATTGAACGAAAGTAATTTTGCGTGTGGGAGCTTTTTTATCGGCTTTTTTCACGTTCCAAAATCTGAAAAAATAATTTTAATAGGTGTAGAATGGGGCAAACTTTTCAGTTCATCTCGATAAGTGATGATGAGTGACGGCGTGAATTCAAAGTAATTTCTACAAAGAAAAATGTTTTATTCATCAGTAACTTGTGTTTAATAATTTTGCCTATCAAAAAAGACCTAAGAAATTACACAAATACTTATCTCACCATTGCATATGCTAAAATCTGCCTCCGTCTTCAGAAATGGAAAAAATCTAATGATACTTGCAGTTTTTTCTTTATGTTCATTTTCAAACGTTTTCTACAGATGACAAAGGAGTTTGTTAATATTGTTGATTGATTTCTGAAACATTCGATGTAGTACAAGGTGTTCTATGGTATCAATCTTCATCAATTTCGCCAAAGATGCATAAACCTTATTTTCCTTTGAAATTCACTGGTAACAGTTTTCTGAAAAATATTACCCATTTCTTAAGTAAATTAGTGGTGGTGATATTTAGGTAGGCTTCGATCTTATAAGTCTTTTACAAATGTACCTGTTGATAAAACTCTTCAAAATGGAAGATCCAGGTTGAAAATTGACTCAACTTCAAAACATCAATCTATTTCAGAACTATAATGTTATGTATAGACAGAACGTATTTTCAATTCGGAGATGTCCTTTATCAACAAGTATTTACCACGACTGTGGGTTCCCCCTCATCTCTCATCTTGAACATATACATGGAACATTTTGGAAAACCAGAACGGTTCAAGGGTTTGGTTCTATTTGGACTGAAAATTCAATAATCAGAATGCTTTTTCGAAATTTTGTTTTGAGAACAACAAGAACTGACAACAAAATTCCCGACAGAGATTAATCATTTATGTCATGATGTAATGTTGAAAATATCGTCAGATCATTCTGAAACAGAATGTTTATCGATCGAAAATACTATGCTTCTATCATGACGTAACAATTTTTCATGCGCACATAATCACAAATGTTGTAACCTCAGTTTTCTTTGTGCGCACCATGACAACTATTACAACTTTGTGAACCAAACGTCGTCGTCAAATTATTCAACATTTAATTTTTTATTTTACAAATGTTTCAACATTTATTCTGCTATCTCAAGCAGGGAAATCGGTGCAGCATTCCTTGAATTATAAATGGTGTAACTAACAATTTTGTTACTTCATTTTATTCATTATATATTGTGTCTAGGTAAAAATTTGATTAAAAACCGCTCCAGCGGGTGTAATTCTCATTCAAGTCAATATTTGTATGAAAGTAGTTGTTTCGAAAGTATTTTTTCTTTCTTGGAATTCAATGTTCATGTGGAAGTAGTTGTTTCGGGAGGGATTTTTGTTACAAATTTCATTCAAAATATTGTATATGCATGATTAACACATTTAGGTTAAGAGTTTATTTGGAGCCTAATTATGTTCTTCCTTACTTTGGAAATTACAGTTTCGTTCTACAAAGACATTATATTGTATTGTATTTCGTTGTGTTGTGTTGTGTTGTGTTGTTCTGTGCTGTGCTGTGCTGTGCTGTGTTTTGTTGTGTTTTGTTGTGTTGTGTTGTATTGTGTTGTATTGTATTGTATTGTCTTGTATTGTATTCGTTGAAAAAAATTTTGTAGGATGAAACTTCTCTAATGATACTTACGAATACACGTGTTATAAAACATTGGAATTTTCAATTCTCATTTTTCATAATCGAATTCACTCAGTTCATGAAAATTTTGGAGTAAACTAACAAACTTCTCCGCTCCTACAAGTAAAATTGGGAGTAAACTCAATATATATCATTCAAAATGGAATCGAAACGAAATCTGCATAAATTTCTTCCTCAGTCAAGTCCTGAAAACTCAACTCGGAACTTAACAAATTTTAGTTACATGTAAAATTCCGGATTTGTCTACAAATACCGTAGCTTTTTTGTACCAAAGTGTTTTTCAGTAGTTTCAGTGCATTTCTAGCACAAAATGAAAACTAATAACTCTTTCAAGCAGAGCGGTTTACGGAAATTGCAAATTAGAACAAACACCGAGCAGTAAAAGCCGTCTAACGAGAGTGCAATGTGCAGTGCCACCGGAGTTAGGTAATATATTCAAATATAGAAGATTAACGTTAGGTCAAAGCGTTATTCTCAAAATAAGGAAATCCGTGTCATTATGAAAATCTGAATTTTCCGTTCTTGATACATATACATACCAGAACTTTATACAACTATTATTTCAGGAATAATTCCAAGTGATAGTCAAGTGTAAACAGGACAGCTCTGTTTTGACTGTCAAGATATCATCAATGGTACTTAGCTGAACCAAAAATGCATTGCTGGACTGTAGTGTCCATGGTGATAACATCTCCTTTCACATCGTCTATAGAAACAACTGAATATCAAGAATATCAATGAAATAAGTAACACAAAATGTAAGTTAAACAGTTTTATTGTAAAAAAATTGATAATAATGATGTAGATAATGTACTAAAACTGTAAAATAATTCGGAAGGTCCTAGGTAGCAGTCATCACACCACTCTACTCATCAACTACGGTATCGATCAGATAAAAAATAATGAAAAATTCGGGCGAAGCGTAACATGAGGAAATATTCAGATACTACGCCCAACGATTTTTTTATTTTCTCAACTAATCATTACCACAGATTGCTGAGGAGAGTGGTGTGATGACCTAGGACCTTCCGAATTATTTTATAGTTTTTAGTACATTATCTACATCATTATATTTTTTTTTCAATAAAACCGTTTGACATATTTTTTTTCACTTATTTCATTTTCAAGTTTTTATTTAGTATAAAAAAAATTAGTTATCCGCCATTTTGTAGCTGCGGCCATCTTGAATTTACAATGATACAGAATTCAATAAATTGTATTGTCATCAAAACTCGAAATGTGTACCAAATATCAGATCAATCTGTCAACAGGAAAGGGGTCAAACTTCAATTACTAAATTTGACCTAAACAAACAAACAGTGCAAGCTCAATAAAACCGTTAAATGAAAAATAAATTGGCTGGGGTTACCTCGCATTGAAAGCTGCAATGAAAGACAAAGGATGAATCTGGTTCGACGGTCGATTTCGAAACTTGCTTCTGCAACGTACCGCCTTTGGGAGCCTCGTTTATTTTTGACATTCGTGAATTAAGTCTGCTGTCGATCACATAGATGAAAATAAGGTATAAAAATATATTTCAAGTGCCCAACAAAAATTCTCATTTACAGGCCAACACTAAAATTTTGAAAAATACAATAGTTTTACATTATAGTGACAATAATTCACAAAAAATACAGTAATATATCAAAAACTGAAGAAAGAAACATAGGTACTTAAGCTAATTACTGGTAAAATCAATGTTTAATGAAGTAACAAGCAATTTATTGAAGTGAATATCAGAATCAGAGTAGTAAACATTGAAATTTCAGTACTTTTCCTTTAGTACATTAGTTCTCCGGCAAAGCAAGTATAATCCGGGATGTTTTCGAGTTACTGAGGAAATTGAAGTTCAGTTAAGCTAGGATGACGTCTTGACAAGAAGAGATTTCATTAACTTAACTTCCTATAGTTTTGTGCCAGCTAAAGTTGTACAGTATATCAACAATGAGTTTGTGCTGTCGTCAAATATGGTATGACCAACTGCAAATACACAGAAAAATTTATATTGTGTTGGAACTTAACAGTGTGTAATATATAACCTGCATTTATGATTTAACACCAGACAGCGCTATCGACCTGCCATAAGTATCAATGGTGCTAGGCGATATATTTCAAAGAGCAGGTCAAGGTATGAATGTGACGCCATCTGTAAGCTCGAAAAAAACTGCCTATCCAAAATGAACAAGGTCCCCGCAGTGGTCTGTTATAAAGCAAGGCTTTGAATCCGACCACCAAATGAGAAATTGTTTTCATCTTTTATTGTTTCGCAACTAGATGAAATCAGACCCGAAAGCGAAGCATTCCTGTTCCGATATCAGACAACGCCGTTTCGACCTGCTATAGATCTCATCAGTAATACTGCCATGAATGCATTAGTAGACTCAACTAACCTCAAACAAAAAGCTCTAATATAGAAGCCTGAACATGTAATCTTACGGAGATGCCAATGGGATCGACAGAAAGATTCAACCTTGCTTGTTCAAAATAAATAAGGTTCCTCACGTCAGGCTTCGACATCTACCGCCGTATGAGAAATTGCTTACTTCCTCTGCAGTCATCACTTCTAGACAACTAGATATAACTAAAAGCTGAAATACTAAACGTTGGTGATCCAACAAATAAGCATTGAGTTTTCTGCCGATTCCTTAATGGTGTCTTGCTAACGGAAGATGTCCAGGCTTACTCATACTTAGACTTGTTGCAATCGTCATTCAGACTGGTATCATTGATATCTTCATCCGGTGTTGCCGGTAGAGGGCCGGGTTGACGTTAGTCGATTGGTCAACTCACCCAATCGACCACTGTGGGAACCGGTGGTTCGAGCCGCGAGGCCGGATGATCGATTTTCACTTCCTATCGTCCAACCTCGTACGTCATCAGCTCGCACAAGTTTAGACTTTTGAGAGTTGTCGTTCGTAGGAAGGTGACAGCTGATTAACGAAAAACAGGTTTATTTAATAATGAATCTCTCAGATTTTTCAATTGATCAACAACAGGCAGGTTTGTATCGTCGATTTTTATGGTCAAATCACCAAATCAGCAGTGTTATTCTTTCAAGCATGTTTCTCGGATACTCCAACTAAGTCATTCAATTCTTCAATTATAGCAACTGTGCTCAGTAGAACATCTTGACAATTAAATCGATACCTAACAATATTGTTACATACATATATACAGCGTATATATGATATTTCAATTTGAATAAACTAGCGGTTAACTGGGCAGTATGAATTATATATAAACAGGGCCGAGAATTCACTCTTGTGGCATGCCTAAAGCTCAAACGTCCATTTTTATCTTTCACCATTTGAGACCTGTTTGGTTCATAAGATTTTTAAAAAAAATTCCTTAACCCAACCGAAAGTTCAATTTGTACTGTTCAAAATATGTTTTTCTCGCAGGGAAAGCCCACGGTGTGTCTGACTCGGATTTGAAGAAACGTTTTTTGGTGTAGTATATCTTGAAATTTCACTTTTGAACTTCCCTGTCATTTGATTCGTTAATTCCGAAATGAAATCAAAAGACGAACTGAGATCGAGAAAAATCGCCTCGAGAGTGAGCGACAATCGCATAAAACGCATGATTCTAGTAAGGCACCCATCTCGTTTGGAGTTCAAAGGCGTTTTCTGGCGCTCATACATTCATTCTGGCGTTGAAACGATGACGTCACATCAACTATGATTTGAAACGTATTCATTATGATTCAAAACTAGCGTGTGGTTGGTTTTGAAACAGAATTTGACGTTACGTTACGTCATTTGTCAGTTTCTGCTTCATTTTTATCGTTATACTTCATAAAGTGTTGAAAATTTTCTATCGAATACATAGTAAAGATGTATGAAATAAAGCTGGAAAATTATTACTTGCACAAATCCGATTCTAATTGAGGTTAGACAAATTTGCCATTCTGGCAAATCTTATTGTTGATGACGTTACTACAAATTGTTTTTGAATACAAGCTCGAATACGATTAAACGCCAGAAAACACCTCAAGTCTCCTTCGCTTCGTAACCTATTTGCTCCGTGAGTAGGCCTGACTGATTTGATAATGATCGCTACTTAAGCATATGCACCGCTATCAGAATGTTTCCAGGTTTTACAATGCTTGTCAACACCCCACTGATGATGTCTGCCGCAGCATTATGCGAAACGTTTGGTGCTATAAGTTCTATTCGACAACAGCCTACCAATACTTGTACATCTTCATGAAAAAAATTAAAAGTATTGAGATTGTTTTGAATCTTCGAATACATAATTTTCAATGGTTCTCTCCCAATCGTTCGTCAAAAGTCAACAAGTAAAGGAAACAGTCGTGCGTAATAATAATCTAATCAAAGATTCATAATCGAAAATGAATTGCTTTAATTCTACTCAATCCTTTATTGAATCGTACACAATATAATTAAAATGTTTGAGGGTTTGAGATTACTAATTAAAACAAGCATTCAATTTCAAATGATTAATGGGAGAGGGGAATTTCATATTCGCTGTCATTTCTGGAAAGCCTCAAAGCAAGAATCCCTCCTAATTGATCGAATGATGAGCCGTGTTCATTCATCGAATTTAACATCGAAATAATCATACCTCTGATTATATATGATTTCTGTTCGATCGTTATATTTGTACGAATATTCGGAATTGGGAAATTAGTTAATATCGTCGAAAACGACAAAGACCTATTCAAGCTCCTAATATGTCACGTTCAATATTATTAACGTATTCAAAAAACACCTCATTGTGAGATTTTTACTAAACAGTTCAGCCGTCTTCACTTGAGTAAAGACACACCTGAAGAAGTAATTGTATGGCGAAACACGTGTTGCGTTTTGTGAAACTGTTAAGTGAAAATCTCACGAAAAAGTGTTTTTGAATACGTCAGTTATGGATTTTTATGTAGTATACATAAAAATGAATTATGCTCAAACTCATATTATAAACATAAATTGAATTTTTGAAATTGCCAGTTACATCTGTCATATATAGGGTCACATAAGCAGGGCCGTCGCCATGGAGGGATGGGAGGAGAGCCTCCCCCCCTGCTTTTTCGACTTGGAAAAAAGTTGGGAAATTTTGGGCCGTGAAGATAGAAAAAATAATAGTTAATAAATGAATAAAAATTAAAAGAATAAAAATGGGAGAGAAGAAAGGGAGAGGTAATAAAAACAGGGAAAGAACTAGGAGAAGGTTTGAATTTCCCAACATGCACAACTTGGATATCCCATACTTTAAAATTCTGAGTTGTTCGAAAACTTCAATAAAGTTTAATTTCTCCCAAGTAAGAGAACAGTCCTGAACAGTCCACAAATTTTGAAGTGACAATTTTACAAAATTCCCAACTTTTCGCTGTTTTT
>WOGR01001147.1:0-20985 GCA_015342045.1 Leptinotarsa lineolata
AAGCAAGGCGTTAGGTACGAAACCACTTTCATTCCCGGCATGCAAAATTATAACACGTTTTCCCCTTGAAGAAGGTGTGTTCAAAGCACAATACTGGGAAATTCTATCATACACTGTATGATGGAATTTCCCAGTACTTGATAAGAATCCTGAAAGTAACACTTTGTGAGATTTTCACTAAACATTAACGTGAAACAGCTATCACTTCAGATTTGTTGAATGAATAATGGCCAAATGTGTAGTACAATGGAATTCCGTTATGCATTTGAATCAACATTCAGTCTATTACATAAATTCCTTTTAAGGACTTAAAACATAATCGACGAAATTCCGCACACATCGACATCATCTTCAACTGAACCAAAGACCACGAAGTATAGTATCTGCTCAGATTCCAATTGGTTCAACTTAAGACTCTGGCAACGGTAAACACTAGCAAAATAATCAGAATGATCGAATTATATAAAAACAATTCGTTGATTTAAAGCCAGTCTTCAAGTATGCCCACGTACTATAAGAATGATCCAATTATGAAAATATAATTGAGCTTCTGCGTAACCATAGTATAAAGATAATATCATAATAAAAATATCCATTAGTGATAGATTTTAGACCAAGAGAAGAGTATTACATTTCTGTTGATTGGGAACATTGCTTGTTTTCTGATATTTGAATTTATTCTGCGTCAGAGGTCAGAGGTTCCAGTTTTACATTTTATTACTAATAGATTCATTAGGAAAGATTTAAAAGTGGAACGCTACCTGTGGCCAGTAGTAGCGATTATTCTAAGAATCTGTCACAAATGAGAAGAAGAAAACAATCATCTTTGGAGTTTTGGGGCCTGTTTTCCCTCTTGTGGAAAGTTTATAAATAACAATACAGGATATACCTATAATCTTTGAATGCTAAAGAGCCTGTGGTTTGTCACTAGACACATCTTTTTAAATCGAAAAGGGAAGAGCGGAAGTAAGGTTAAAAGTTCAGGTTTCAGGTTAGCACACCGACATAAGGTTATGTCGATGGGTTAGCACAAGATTTGACTATTATTCAGTTGATGTTACTTAATGATTATGCCAATGGATAAATAAGGATTCTTGTCTAACTTTATAATTCTGCATTTTTGTAAAAGCTCCGAACTCGAACGATTCAAAAATGTCCCTCAAATTGAAAATAATATCAGCAGCTTGTGAGAACATGGGCATAGGAAAGGATAACGACCTTCCATGGAAGCTGAAGTGGGTGAAATATTTTTTCCGTGTCTTTTAAATGACCTGTAACCACTGTCGAACTTTGTAGGAGGGAAATGGAGCATTTTAGAAGATTGACGACAAAAACAGAAACTCCACATAAGAAAAATGTGGTAATCATGGGTCGAAAAACATGGGATTCGATTCCTCCAAAATATAGGCCCATGAGAAATCGTATTAACTTTGTTCTGTCGAGATCTGACCTAGATTTGAGAAGTTACGAGGCTTCTTATAGCTTTAAAAGTCTAGAAGAGTGCATTAAAAAACTCGAGGATGAGGAATTCAAAAAACAGTATGAAACTGCGTGGGTTATAGGAGGTAGCCATATCTATGCTGTAAGTAACCAACTAGCAAATAATAGGTCAGTATAAACATGATTCAATCATTGGTGTATCACAAGGATATGTACTTGGACCAATGCTCTTAAAATGCCATAAGTATTATCAATGATTAATATTCTGATTGGATAACTGTGAAAGATATATTACGATATTTTACTATTGTTGTTCGTTTCGTTAACCAGCTGACGAACGTCAACCCTCAAAAGTCGAAACTTGTGCGAGCAATGGATTAACGAGGCCTTACCTTTTAACGTGCGATTACCCAGCACGGTGACCTGGCGGAGAATCGAACCCCAGTCTCCTGCTTGAAAGGCGGATGTGCTAACCTCTACACTACCGTGGCCATTCACTATTTTATACCCGGATAATTTGATTTAGACATTTTTCCATGTTATGACTGATTTGTCCATATCGATGTGTATATCTCAAGATAGACATACATTTGTCTATGTAGTTGGATTGATCAACTATTGTCCTGTTCAGTAGAGCCTATTGAAGAAATGGAACTGACATTTGAGTTGTCAATCGCTGAAGCGTTTGACAGCTCATATGTCAAATTCATGAGAGGTTTGTCAAATATGTTGGACTAACAATGATGGTAGAAAGAAACTAGCAACCTTAATAGTCTGGAACATCGAAGAAAGGTTGGAGACTTGTCTCTTTTTCATAGATACTTACACAGGAGGTATTCAAGTGACTTGACGCATTTGATTCCATCAGAAGCGGTACATATCAGAAGTACGCGACGTACTGTGGCTGCTCATCGTTTTGAGGTTCAACTCAGTACACCTCGAACTTCACTGTTTCAGGACTGTTTGGAGAACTGAGTTTATGTGAAATAAACTTCCTGAGGACGTTTTTTCAAATGAATTTAACCTCTTTGAAGTTGAAAAAAATAGTTCATATTTTGGTGGTTCAAGCTACAAGGCCGGACGATCGATTTTCCCCTCCTATCGTCCAACCCTTATTAGAAATCATACGTTTGTCCTTAGGTAGCACAAGTTTCGACTTTGGATATTTGTTGTACGTAGGGGGGCGACAGCCGGTTAACGGAAAAACAGATTTCAAACAAAATTTGAAGAGACTTCAAACATAATTATAGTCAGCATTGTGTGGAAACTGGTTTTTGGTGAAGTAACAATTATTTTCATGAAGAGTAGATTCCAAAATTCTTGTGAAACTTAATAAAGCAATTGTTCAACACATAAACTTGAAAATAAATACTAAGGTGCTGACTCATACATTTTTATCACCCTTCTCGATGTGAAAGGACCCATTTTCGGGAAACCCACTGTTTTTAAAACAACCACTGCGGGATATCGAAAGACAATGAATATTTCAGAATCTCACAGAAAGAAGAGATATTTCCGTCGCTTGCAACCGAAAACGAAAGTATATTTCCCCGGAACTCCATCGTTATTTATAGGAAGAAGAGGACAAAGAGCGAGCGTCAAAAGCCATTCACATATGAAAAATGCTCCCGAATCAATCTTGCCGTTCAAAACCTGGAGACCTGACCGAAAAAGGCGTTCGTTCATTCAAATGTTAAAGGAGTCCGAACACGAGGCCCGCATTTGTTACTTTTTTAATCCCACTGCTGGTCGCAGATGATTTGTATGTTGCCTACCCTTTTTATACGCTCTCCGGGATATTTCCGCTCCATAGAACTTTAAACCAACATATTTCGCCTTTTTACCGGCGTACGAGCTTTCTACATCCGAAGTGTATACAAGACACGCAACGAATTTACACAGTGTCGGAAAAGTTCGGGATATTGCAGGGAAAATCGGGATAAAGCTCCGACATATTCAGGATAAAACGGGATCGAGTCAAAGGTGTGTTTGTGGGATTCAAATTGCATTGGATATATTTACATTCTAGTAGCTATATTTGAAAGTTTCTTGATAATGAACGGACGGAAGAATTTGAACAATTTTTACAGACTAGTTATTGGTGACACTCAAGGAGAAGAAAATTAATTGTTCTTATGTGAAACTTTTGAATGGTCTTGGACATTTTGATTCTGTTAGTGCGTGAATTGCCTATATATCCTTCAGCAACATTGACAGATTTCCAGCCACCGTATCTCTTCAAATTTGTGATGTTTCCACCATTTTCAGCAAATAACATCGGAGAAGTTCGACGAAAGCTATGGCCAGTGTAATATACAGGATCGGAAATTTTCGAAAGGTAAAGTATCAATTTCAGTACTTTTTGATAAAAAAGCCAATGGTGTAGCATCACTACCGCAGAGAGAGTGGTATTAACTACTTTTAGCAAACGGAAAAAGGAATCTTGTGATACTTTGCTTGAAATGTATTTCGATTGTCTATACAACGATCTACACTGTTTTGAATTTGGATTACTAGTTTCGGAGTTATTGGTACATGAATTGAAGAAGTTCTAAATCAGCTCCAGTAAGTTATCACAGGTTACAGGAAATTGTTTATAATCTGTGTTAGAATCGTATCTAGAACGAAACTGACTGAAAAGTGTATTTCTGATTTTTAACCGATATAGGTTTTTTTGTGATGGACTCTTTAGATGAAATAACCGTGTTACCCTAGTATCAGGAAGTATTGTGTTAGCTTGATACCTGTCATTATTGATACTGTGAAAGCGCTTCTTTTTGTTTCGTTAGAATAAGCAAAAATGGTTCGTGCCAAATCTTTAGAGGGTCAAACAGAAGTGATACTTTTTTTACGCCAATGCCGGCCAAAATTTTCATGAGGCTGAAAGGGTACTAAATGCTATACTGCAACTATACTGCAATCATCAAATGCCATATCTTTATTTCCTTTCGTATCAAGGCTCTTATTATTCTTAAAGACTGCCCATCATTTGGGTCGTACCTCTAGAACTTTTCAGTCCAGAACTGTCTAGTAGGTTTTTTTTACTTTGTAAATGCATTTGATTTGTGGCTGTAATACAAGCTTGCTTTGATAGCCACAATCTTTTATAGATGTGATTTATAGTTGTTGTGTAAAATAGCTGTAATGATGTATATATTTCTTTAAATCTGAATCTGAAATCTCAATTCAAAAATATCTGGAGTGAAAACATGTTATGAACATTTTGAATGAAGTATTGAAGTATTTACTCCGTGGAAAAAAATTTAAACATGATCATTTGGCATCCTGATATCAAATGCTTCAAATCATGTTTATACTTAATGAACTTTTGAAATTCTGAATTGATGTATTTTACATACATATTTTTACATAATTTATAAGAATTCATATTTCCCAATACTCGATTGTTGACCATTCTGATGTTTTGTATTGCCTGTGTATAAAAATTATTTGTTGCATGATAAAAAACTATCTTAGAAAAATGCAAAATTTGTTGGTAATCCTACTCTATAGCAAGAGCTGAAGGGACTGGAAGAAAATCTATTCAGTATGTTTTTCCAAATAACCACGGATAGATATAGCATTCAACAACACGTGTAGATAATAAACTTGTTCATCAAAATGGATAATCTGTTCGGGCAACGTACCACGCGCTCCGCTCATTTTACGGTCGCAATAATCGTCCTACCGAGAAGTCTATTCGCAATGTGGTGGATGAAATTGAGTCCACTGGTTTGATAAATGATCGACCAATACCCGACGTCAGAAAAACGCAAGATCTGCTGAAAACATCACCGCCGTCTGTGAGAGTGTGCAGGAGAACCCGAGGTAGTCGATGTGCATCGCTCACAATAACTCGGCTTTTCGCAGACTACAAATTGGCAAATTGTGCGTAACTGGAGGAAAACGATCATAGACAAAGACTTGTGTTCGCAGAATGGTATTCGGAGCAGTTGGCAACTGACCCTAATTTTTATCGAAATAACACCTCAATAACACCGCTGCCATTTACACCCTAACCATCGCTTGGACGCACCGTGGAGACCTCAGAAGGATACCAAGGAAGAAGATCCCGTTCTCCTCAGCCAGACTCCTGGGACAAGTGGAAGACCCGACAGAGCAAATCCAGGATATTCTAGAAGAGTTTCTACTGGAGATCAGATAGTGGACAGCACACGGCCTGGCATGGCCCGGACATCTTGAAGTCCCAGTCACATCTCACACACAGCAACACAACCTGAGCCCTCGTACATGAACACCGGTATGGACCCGGACACTCTAAAGTGGACGAAGAACGGAAACAACAAAAACAATCGATAACCTCCCAAAAAAAACACTAACATAGATAAGACAAAATAAGATGTAAACCTAACCCCATCCCTGAAGAGGCATAAAATTAGAAAAAGACGAGAAATTGCAGATCTCATTTTCATCTATAAACTGGTCAATGGTGCCATGGACTCACCAACTCTATTGTCCCAAATTAGTTTTAATATACCACCTGATCAAATGTCACATCCCGCATTGACGTACCCAATTCTCAGCACCATTTCTATAGTCTAGTAATCTCTATCTGCCGAAGTGTCAATGAATACTCTATAGATTTATTTTTTTCTACCCTGAATCAATGTAGAAATAGTTTGTATAGATTAGTTTTTAGCTGAATATAAAAATGTTCACTTATACTTACAATTATCTAGAAATATTTATCTTCTCTATTAATTTATACTCCTTTTATTGGGCCATAGCCTCTTGGATGTAATAGTGAATGAATAAATAAGCCTAAAACAGGGCCCCTCCTATTACTCATATACTGTAAAACTAACAAAAACTAAAATTAATAAAATACATTATTCATCTTCATCGTCATTCATCGAAAAATCATCTTCAGCGATGAGGCCCATTTCTAGATGGATGAGTACGTGAACAAACAAAATTGTAGAATTTGGGACGATACAAGTCTATATGAGATCCAAGATCGTTTAATGCATCCCAAAAAAGTCAGTGTTTGGTTTGGATTTTGGGCTGACGGTGTCATCGTTCCATATTTCCTTGAGATCGACGTTAGCTAGACCATCACTGTCAACGGCGAGCACTATAGGTGCTCAGTTCAGAATAACTTCTTTTGGCCTGAATTGAATGAACGTATACAAATAGTTACGAACGAACAAACTCTTCGAACCCTAGGCTCGGCAATTTGAGACGACGACATGATTAATTTGCATTTTCTCTGAAACATCATCATTCGATCCAGAAGAGGGTAGTAACTTACTCTTCTATACGGTCGCGCTAATGAAACTGTAGCATGATTTTTCATAAATATTCTGGAACAATACTCCATACCCGACTCAATAACAAAACTGATCGGGGTTATCCGAAACTACGTTATCTTTTTCTTACATTTGATACACCGCAGTTGGGTTTTCAGTAACCGGAAACTGGCACTTTGAAACACTACATGATGGTCACATTGACTTGATAGAAAGCTTACGAAGTTTTGAACAAGACTATCTTTGATCGCGAATTTCAGTTTGTTTACACGGTTTTCGAACAAAGAAAATTCGATTACACCTGCTTGTCGGCGAGTTCAATTGGCAGCTGCGTGATCGCTGTCCTTTTGGCATATCTGATTCATAACCCCATCAATATTACTTCAAACATTTCCGACTGACATTAAAGTTTCCTCCTGATCATTCCGAATATTGTCTTATGACTTTTACCGCTTCGTTTGAACATACATCTGTTTTACTCGATGAACTCGAAATTCTTCGGCCTTTAGAAGGTCGTTTTGTGGTTTACATTCTAAGAGTCTGACCTAGTTATTCACATTTCTTCGAACAGATGTTTGCTGGAAAAATGCACTCGAGGTGTTATCTGATTTTTAATTCGTAACACTATTCAACTTTTTTTACTTGGCTTGCTATTGCTGTTGTCTGGTATAGAACTAATCCATTTTTGCCTAACCTTCCTCCTAGTATACTTCTTCAAAATGATTCATCATTGCATCCAGTGTAGTCTCGAAAATCAATAGCAAATACCTCCTACTACAATCAGCGAGGCAGATATCTCTTCATTATTCTGAGTGAAATTAGCACAAAAGTTGAATAATAACTTTTCGTCGAAATTGAAAAACAATATAAAATTTTTGAAATCACACGTATTTTTATTTTCTGAAAATATATTTGTGAGGTTTATTTCACTTTCAATTTGAAAAACTGTTTTTTATTCAATTTCAGTGAATGCAAGTGAACGACTGCCGCTACAAATTTAATTTATCAAACGAAAACAAATCCAATTTCTCATTCAGTGTCATGTAAATGATTGCTTCCACATCTCCCATATTTCATTCGGATTTATCGCACCCCACGTATTCGACAAATATTTGTCAAATTATATCAGTTGCGAATGGTGCAATGAAACATTTTCTCACCTTCCAGGAGTTTGATAAAAAGCGTTGCGTTAGGGGCTTTTTTTCGAATGAATGAAATATGTCTTCGGGTATATCAGAATGGTTTTTGTTCTGCTGATGAATGATGATTGTAACATCGAGAACTTTGGAAATATTAGGATCGTAAATCACGAGTTTCAACCAATGGAATAATTGAGATGCCGGGATTTATACCAGAAAAATTGCGGTAGTCGTGTTGAACAAGAAGGAAGCAGAACTTTTCTTCAGGATATTCACGACTTTCTTTGAAAATAAGGGTATCTGAAGTATGAATCCAAAGAAAATAACGGCGTTATATTTTCGAAAAAAAACATGTATTAGGACTCTTTTTAATTATTCAAGCTGAAATCTGAAAAAGGAATGAATTCAATTCACTGGAAAATATTCATTAAATCTATAACAACCTAGCCTTAGTCTTGGATACTTGGGATTTTTTTCAATTAATATCAAATTAGCAGCGGCTGTCACTAGATGCGGATTTCTCCACATCAAATTTTGGATGTCAGGCAATTCCGAAAAGGCTGTAGGATTTGTGACGATCTCACCAAGGCCGGTCTTTTTGAAACCTAACTACACCTTTTGAGATCACACCCTTTTTAAGTTTCAATCCCAGGCTGGAGACTGATTTAACTTTAACTTTACGTATATTCGATTAGGCATTTCAAGGTTAGGTGAAAGAATAGGTTATTTTTGCCCTCAGATGAAAATAAACTGAACTTCGCCTTTTATTTTTCTGTAATAAAAAAATTCATTGTATGAAACTGGTATTAACCTTATTGGAAATAATAAAGACAAATTATTATTATTATATATTCGGCTATGGGCCTTTCGACTATACTGCTACTACTACTATTGAGCCATTAAAACAGAAGAATGTTTATAAACAAACAAATAACCGAGTAAAACAATATAACATGACAGTAAAACGAAAACACTAAAACAAACGTTGTCAAAAAGACTCGCCTGAAGAAGACATTGTATGGAGAAACACTTGTTGCGTTTTTGTAGAAACGTTGAGTAAAAATCTCACAGAGAAGAGTTTTTTTTGGATTGATTATATTGCCTGAAATATGGGATATGCCAGACGTATGCTAATCCGAGGAGAAGCGTAATTCCATAAGAATAAAAATAGTTATTGAAAACTTTCTTGATCTTTAAATCTGCAGTTCCTAGTTCATCATAATTCCTAGTTTCATCTACTCATTATCCGAATAGTCTATTCTTCCAGGAATGCTTTATGCGATCGTATATTTTTTGTTTGCTTTGACTATTTACAGAATTAATAGCTAGCGGCATCTCTTCATACTTGAAGATGAGCTGAGTTCCTGTTGGTGAATTGGCTGTATACAGCAAATATTTGAAAATCGATGAAGCTTTTAGGGTTAATTGAAATTTCAAACATTGACGTCTTTCTAGAAATCACTTTATATCGACTGAACAATTTGAATGATGAGGTATGAATCACTTGATAAAGTTTACGTCTGGATATAAGGGCTTTAATATGTTTATCTGGTGATATTTTAACTTTGGCTTGTTCTATTTTTGTACAACCTGAATTTTAAATGCTCTATTTCGTTTTATTAGTTTATGCAATTATGTGGCTTGATATAATTACATAGTTACGTATTAAACATAGTGGAATTATTGAATGGATATGAATATACCAGAAATATTATCCCGGTTCCTGTTGGGCATCATCAGTACCGGGCAGGCGATCCTCGTTTGAAGGCAATTGTGAAAATCAAAGATGGGTACTGGATAAAATTCACTGCGTAAACGCAAGCGAGACAAAAGTGAAACCATCTATTGGTGTGACACCCAAGTTAGCTTGTTTAGAAGTGCATCGTGACTTAGAATTCCAACTTTCAGTATTATGATTGTAACAGAGTCAAAATTTGGCATATTCACTAACTACAAATACTGACAGATTGTTGACGGCTGACGATTGATTTGTTGGTTTTGAAAAAAACTGAGATATCCATGGTAGCAGAGTTATTATGAAAAATGATCAAATTAAAAGCCACATTTGTTGAAATAATTGAAATTTTGCACATTTATAGAACGAAAAGAACTCTTGAAAGGAACATTCATAACGAAACACTTTTTTCACAAAAGTCTGCAAATTATCATCTACAAGATATCCAATGATAGAAGCTCCCACTATCATTTGTTATATTTCTCATCTGACTAGTCTCAAATTTTAGGTTCCTCTAGAAATTGACCAGTCATGATTTCAAGACAGCTATGAAGACTAAAACTGAGACAGAGATTTGATATAAGGTCTATGATATCTGAACTGGCCTTCAATAACTTACATATTACATACAATTTAATGAACAGAATTATGTTATTGATTGTGTGTTTTTGAGGACAAAACACAAGCACTTAAGGAAAATCCTCAAGACGCTCTGAAAGTGGTGCCTGTGTATCGCTTCTCGGTTGGATTTATAATAATAATAATAATGATAATATATTACGGAGTTACAATAGCAGAATTACAACAACAACAACATGAGGTTACATTTCTATCTTTTCGAAATGTTCTTCTGAAGAAAATGTTTTTGTTATTGAATACATTTGGTTAGTTAAAATGTCATATGGAAGACAATACAGCACTTTCAATGCTTTCTTATAAATGTAAATTTTGTTGGATATATTTTTACAGCATGATCCCCAAATATTCAATTCAGCTGAGAATATGTGAGTTTAAATTTTTTTTTTCATTTCTGGTTTCAATTTTGGACATCTGCGTAGTGCTCCAACAATAGCAGGATTTTTTTTATTAGTTCATCAATATGTATAGCCTATTTCATTTTATTGTCAACATGAACACCAAGGTACTTTATTTGCACAGTTTGTTTTATTTGTGTATTCTTTATAGGAATATTGAATGTAATATCTTGCTTATTTTTTTCATCAAACGTAACAAATTCAGTTTTATTTGAGTTGATAGATAGGAAATTCGAGTGAAGCGATTTTTTAAAAAGATTCAGATCATCATAAAATAGTTGGGTTTTTATTTGCAAATAAAAGTACTGTATCGTCTGCATATATTGTATACTTACATGATAACTTGATGTGGCAAATATTTTGTATATATAATAGGAACATAAATGGACTCAAAACTGAGCCTTAAGGAACGCTTTTATTTATTAAATGTCTATCAGAAGGCACTTCATTTATTTTAGTGCCAATAATTCTTTTAATGAAATATGGAGTTGAAAGATCATTTACCCTGCCTCTAATTCCCATTGATTCCAAATTTTTTTGAAGAATTTTATGATGGACAGAGTCCAAAGCTTTTTTTATATCCAAAAAACAGCTACTACATAATTTCTTTCATCAAGATTATCCTGAATAAAATCAACTACTTCTATAATTGCATTTGTGTGCCACTTTTTTCTTGAAAGCCAAATTGATTTGAGTCAAATTCATGAATTTTATTTGTAAAATCAATTATCTTCTTTTTCAAAATATTTTCTAAAATTTCAGAGAAAATACTCAATAATGTTATTGGCCTGTAATTTTCTGGATCTTTAGCATCATTATTTTTGAATATGGGTCTTACCGAATGCATATTCCAATTCATCTGAAAAAGTACCTCTTGTAAATGAATCATTAATTAATTTACTCAATGATTAAACCAATATATTTTTCAAATTCGAAATATCTTTTGTAACAAAACCTTATGGGCCAGGTCTTGTTTTTTTAAGAGTGTTTATAACTTCCACTCTTTCTAATTCATCAATTAGGAGGGAATAGAAGTATTGTGGAATTATTAAAATGTGAATGAATGTGTTTCCTTGATATATTATTATTATAATTATTCAAATTACTTTTAATAATTTCAGCAATAGAGGAAAAGTGTGAATTCAGTATGTCCGCCATTTGAAGTTCATCAGGGATAATTATGGCAATAACAAATTTTCTGTACTGAGTTTTTGCTCTTTTAACCATTGCATTCACTAAATTTTTTTGAATTTTGTAATTCACGAAAAGTTCTTGATTATTACTATTTTTTTCAAAGGCATATTTATTATTCCTGATTTCTATTCCATGAAGAATTGAATCATTGATCCAATCATTATTTTCACGAATTCCAATGTATTTTTCAACAGAAGATAGTTTTTTCTGTCTTCAAAATTAAATTAATTAGGTCTGCAAAATTATTACAGTAAATTGCATCCAGACCATCTGAAACTAGTTGCATAGATTTGATATAATTTACTATGATTATTTTATGTTTTCTAATATTTTTTAGAGAAATGTGAGATTTCAACTTTCAGAATATTTTTACAGAGAAAACACCCTATCATACATTTTATTGTTGAAAATAACTTGGAACATAATTGTCATACCTGAATGGTGATATCAAATTTCTCGGATCCAAAATTGCCTTTCGCCAGGACATAATCACATTGTCCTTGATAATCGTAACGCTTTCCATCGAATGTTTTATAGTGCGAATCACCCCACGAGCTACATTCTGCAGTGCATAGTCGATCAGTGCATTTCCATTTACCGTTTTGGCACAAACTGTAATTAAAAAATTGATAATAAGTTGACAGCATCTACAGAACTTTGGTTAAATAGCAGTTTTTGGGAAAGGTCACTTTATGAATTGAACAATCTATAATTTTTTTACCTTTTTGAGTATCTGTGCTAATTTCACTTTGACTCAATAATGTACCTTTTATCAAAAGGAAATAATTCTTGGAAATGTTCTTTTCTTCATTTTCGTCTTTACAGAAACTTCACATACAAGCAATGTTCTAGTAAAATTCATAAAAATTAGAGATGAAACAGATTTCCGGCCTTATTTTTACTATCCAGCCGAATACCGGATAGTAAGCCAATATCCGGCTGGATACCGGATAGTAAAATAAATGAAAATCTTATTATTTTACACAGGGAAAATCATACCACAGTAAGTTATGAACACCGTTCATTTTAATGATATGAAAAAGTTTTTGTTTTATTAATTGGTTTAATGCTCAAAATTACCAAGAGGCAAATAGTGCTGAATGAATACCAAACTTTTTTCATTTGTTGGTAAAAGGCGACTCCGCTTCGCTTTATATACCAGACCAGCTTCTGAATATAGCATTTCGCTGTATACGCTACTACCAGATGCTGAAAGATAAATTCTAGCAAACCTTGACAACTGCGGTAACTGATTCGAATACTGACCACCAAATGTATGGGTTGTGATTGCGATCGATTCAAGATGTCTTTAAGAAATAGTCAAACTCGTTAGCAATTGGATTTTGTTTTTCATGATCGTGACAATCACTAGCACTACCATTATCCTTTGCCACTTCATTGAAACATTCCCAAGTGTGAAGTTGGATCCAGTTTCATATTTTTTCATTCGTTTAGCAGGTGTTGAATACGGCGATGATCTGTTACTGTCAGAAGAAGATTCGTTGTAAGAGTTTTTTACATACTCTATTAGGATTTTTTGTCGGGCTTTTTTAGTTTCAGTAACTCCTAAATAGTCTGATTTGAACTTTGGGACTAAAAAGGTAGCAATTAGGTAGTTTGGCTTATACCGATTTTCAAATCAAACTGATCGCGTTATGTAATGCGATATAGGGCCGAATATCCGGTAGCCGGATATCCGGCGCTCCGGCCTCGTAGCTTGCCGGATAGCTGATATCCGGTATCCATCCAAACCACTATCCGTTTCATCTTTAATAAAGATTACAGAAAACAACTTACAGAATTAATATTTTCAGAAAATCAAACAATTGTTGAGTGTTCAAAATCACTGTTGGGGAACATTTGAATATTGCCATTCTCAGACTTTCAAAAGTATCCAAAAATCTATCGTCATGCACAGTGTTTCTTTATTCTACGACACTTCTTCAAGGCGTGTGGAGTGACATTAGATTTTTCTAGTCTTCGAAATCGGATATGTGCGCCGTGTTTTTTGAAACTAGTTTCAATGGCTCGCCTAGTCTGGCTGATATACTTTTTGTCACGCTCATTAGGAATTCACAACCTATGTGGACATTAGTCCTCTAGAGTTTTATCAGTATGCATGTATGATTTTACACCCGAACAAGACCTATGGCGGGTCGCTATTTGGTGTTGCCTAGTTTCCTTGCAGTGAAGGACAGAGGACGAATCTCGTTGGAGGTCAATGTCGAAGCTTGGCCTCACAATTGACCGCCTTAGGGAGCCTCATTTATCTTTGATATTCGAAGATCCAGTCCTGTGTCGATCCCGTCTCATTTAGAAAGTTACTTTTGTTAGTACCATTGTTAGTTACTCTTACAGTATTCAGTTATGAATAACTGTTTGATACTTTCTTGTGTTTGAGTACTATATGTAACAATGAAGCTGTTCTGACTCTGATTCACTGTCTATTATCATTGTTGTTTGTTGAAGTTTGTTTGTGAAGTTCTAAGGTACTTACTTACCATGTGTTACAATCACTTTGGACGGTGGAATTCTCTTTGTAACTCTTACCACCGTGATGACATGGACATTCTGTGGGCTTTACACACTTCTTGGATGTGGTATCCAGAACATATCCCTTTTTACATTGACAACCTGAATGACATACTGATGAAGTGAATAAATCAGGAGAGTGCATATTCTGAAATAAAAATATGTGTACTAGTACTATAAATTGCACCTGATGACATTCGAAAATATTCATTTTTGTGCTACTAACTTTACAGGTGACAGGTTCAACTGGTTCACAAGTCGTAAATTCCATATTTGCTGAGGCGTTGCACTTGGAATTCAAATCATTTGCACTAGGGTACTGCTTCATTTCTTCAGGTGTTGCTTCTTTGCACTGCCACAATCCATTAAAACACGTACTGAAAATAAAATGAAATAATAGTAGACAATATAACGTTATATATAAGTTCGATGTCAAAATATGAATGGCGAATTAAAGTTATTTGGGGTTGACACTGTGATATCGTGGAGTTCCATCATTTGGATTGAGCCTCCCGGGATATTTCTTAGAATGTTTTTTTACTTATAAGTTTTAAATTGTATGCTGAATTAAGCAGTCAAGCTGGAACCACGAAGTTGAGATTAAACGTTCGGAATAAAAAGATAAAATATATTCACAACTCGTCCTTTCTAGAACCAACAACTGAATTATACAAAATTTGACCAGGCAATGGTTCATTGATCAAAACAAAGTATTTTCATTCATTTAATGAAAATTAAATATAAAAAACAAATAACTTTGAGGATATCTAATATCGTCAATTCTGATTTCCACGACCACTTCACAAAAATATCAAACCAGTGAAAATCCATTCATAGCCAAACTGGTTCTACTGAGTATTGATGAATTATTGTTCATCCTTATTGTTACATATTATTGGTTATCTTTCATTCCCTCTACAAACATAAATGTTTCTTGAGATTACTAAAGTTATTACTATATTTGAAGATGATATACCATAATTCAGGTCCATCGGGAGCAGGCCTAACTTCTTTATACCCAGCAGGAAAATCTAGACCGTTGTAAACGCATTTACATAGTCCAATCGGTAGACATTCGCCTTCTTCATCTAACGCCATGCCTTCCGGGCAGTTACATCCTTCGACACACTGTGGCTTACAGTTGGGATCTTCGGAAATATCGAAGCAGGTTCTTGTGCAGGAATTGCCGCAAATTTGATACTTCTGACCACCAGGACAGTGTATGCCACACTCACGAACTTCGAGTCTCCAGTTGATTTTGATGTTCTTTCGGGAACATTCCGTTGCATAGCTCGATATTATGGGACACAAGCATTTTGATACCTGAGAACAATATATTCATTAGGGGGGAATTGGAAACTTTTGTAAGCCTTCATTAATTCACCATTTGATGAATGATCAAATGGTATTCAACTGTATAATTTGGATACAAAAGATATCCCAAAATGCTCTTAATAATGACCTGAGGTTATTCATTATATGATAACTCCAAGAAACATTACCTAAATTGATTAGTGGTGGAGTCCACATGAAGGCTGGAAATTATAATGATTTCGATTTCAAATTTTATTCACATGTGAATCAGTTTACCCAGAAAACTCTTTTTTACTCCTATGAGCTGGAGATGCTGAAAGCAAGGACAATAGGGTCTCAGGCGCCTCGCGGAAGGCCGTATACCTCAAGTCAGAAACCTCAATATCCATTACGTGACTGCGGTAGACTGAGGTGTTGAAGACACCATCCTGGCAGGTCATGATGAACCCCTCAGTTTCTGACTCCAGCCCACTCGACCTGGGGAATGAGAAGGTCAGGTGCTTTGATATGCCTAGGTCTTCAATATTGTTAAAGAAGACCCCATGTGTTGGCTTATTCTTGTGTTGTTGCAGGAGTGAAGTGATCTCTGCAACTTTCATGTGGATCTTTTGCTGAACGGGTTCCAACTACACTGAGTTCATCAGCCGCCCGGGCAGATGCATTTAAGAGAAATGCTTCAGTGCCTGCTCTCTCATGGTCGTCAACCATGCAGAGAAGGGGATCCGAACTCCTGATGACTTTGCAGGCTCCATCCAGTACCATTCTTTCATGTAGAGACTTCAATCTCAAAAGTCCACGGCCTCCCTGTTGTCGGAGAAGTACAACTGTGGAAAGTAGAATTTGGAATGCAAACTCTTTGGAAGATTCATCATTTTTCGTGTGTGCAGGTCGAGTTAATACAGCTCCTTCCGAGTCAATTGCACTACTACAAACGAGTTCCATTATTATTACTATTACTATTATTATTAACCTAAGGTTGCACTGGTAGGGCGCGCCAGCACTATCAACCAACGACCACTCCCCACACCGTGGGGTAAGTGATTATTGGGTCGGATATTCATGTGCCCTAAGCAAGCGCAGTGAGCCAAAAATGGCAGTATTCTGCATTTGCCCAGCTAAGATTTCTGCCAAAGTGCGGCAAGCCGGCATGACCTTGATTCTCTATCCATTTTTCCTTCTCTTTTCGGACGAAATTTGTATCGTCAGGAGCTGAAAACTCCACGACAAATATCTTCTTGCTCTGATGTTCGAGAAGAACTACATCAAGTTTATTAGCTTGAATGAGCCAGAGGATGAGAAACAAAATAGTTCCAATAAATTCCTATCTAGGTACTACATCTACTTATATACAGAGTGGACCAAATTGGACACTTTTATCGATATCTATCATCGTGCATTTTCGAAAAGTTGCTATAAATTTTACCATTCAAAAATTTCTTGTTTCTATGAAAACATTTCCAAAGCACTTTTTCAATTCAATGGTGTAAAACACTTATTTTTTCGAATGAAATATCAATAGTTATTAATGGAACACTACTTTTTTTCAATGAGACACCCTGTATATTCCTGCATATTTCAATAGAGCTCAAAATTACCTTCCCAAAAATGTAGCACACTCGATGTTTTGCTAGAGTCATCTTTGAAATACAGAGCGATTAGGTTTTTTCATGCAGACTTTGAAACGCACATTTTGATCAAGTAAGCTTTGGATGACGCGGCGATAAATCAGAAATAATAATAATAATAATGATAAAGAACAAAAAATTGAATATATTTCATCAGAAAAGGTGTTCGAAATGTCTACCAGCTTCTCCTACATACAGGCGACACCTTTTCTGAACGTTTTTTGCCGTATTAATTAGTTCAATAGTAGTAAGAGAAGCAAAACTTTGCATCACTGCCGCTTCCAATTCGTATCTAGAATTGGAGGCAATTCAAAAATAAGATCTTTCAACCTTTTCCAGAGTTGAAAGTCCATAGACATTAGGTCCGGTGTCCTAGCCGGCTAACGGTTGGATCCTTGGTTGGCTATCCAATTATTACGACTATTTCTTGCAACTCCTTATCCGTATTTGATTCATATAATTTTGCCTTTTTCTTTTCGAATTGAGCACCGTCAGTTAGGTTATGCCGCCATTTTTGGTTGACTTCTCTCTGGATACCTCTTGAGATACAAATTGCTTGCTGCTTCTCCATTTTCCCCGGTTTGTATAAAACGGACTATCATATCCCATTTTTCATAATTCTCATACTTCATTGCGAATGTGTTTGAAAATTGAACAAAAACCAATAATTGAAGAGCGTCTTCACTACCCAAATCAAAATTTAACAGCTACCAGTGAAGATTTGCATTCGGTTTTATCGCTGCATCATCCAAAGCCTACTTGATCAAAGTGTGCTTCTCAAAGTCTACATGAAAAAAACTTGAGAGCTCTGTACAAAAAAGATGACTCTAGCAAAACATCAAGAGTGTTACATTTTTGGAAAATTAATTTTGAGCTCTATTGGAATATGCAGAAATATACGGGGTGTCTCATCAAAAAAATAGTTTTACATCAATAAATATTGATATCCCATTTGGAAAAATGAGTTTTTTACATCATTGAATTCTACGTAAGGAAGTGCTTTTGGAATTTTTTCATAGAAATAATAAATGTTTTATATAAAATAAATTACAGCACATTTTCGAAAAACATGCTGTAATTCAGAAACGATGATAGATATCGATATGCGGTTTCCACCATTGAGTTTGTCATAAATTTGACCCTCAGAGACAGACATCAGTTTTCATCTATCTAGTTTGGAAACAGGAATTTCCCTCCAAAAGTGTCTAATTTGGCCCACTTTGTACATGTGTAGCGAGATGGTAGTCGGTTGGGTTGGTGTGAATGATTAATTCATATTCATTTCACTCATTCAATCTGCCGCTAGATTAATTAATGGTTCGAGCTCAGAGGCCAGACTATCGATTGTCACTGCCTATCGCCCAACCCGTGCTTGGAATCGCACGGTAAAAGGTAAGACCTCGTGATTACTCAGCTCGCACAAGTTTCGACTTTTGAGGATTGTGGTTCCTAGGAGAACAACAGCTGGTTAACAAAAATAGATTTTTAACAGATGTGTATGTGCATGTATAGGTATATTTATTATTGATGTAAATAGTATTGTTCCTTGCTTTTGTGCCAGAAAAATTGAAGATTTTGCTTTTCATAAAATACAGTTCAGCTCAGGTGTTAGAAATTGCTTCGAGCTGAACATCGATTAATTACATTTTATTAAAGGGAAATAACCCACTCGTAATACTCTCTGTCAAAAAAGAGAATGAAACTTGTGTGATTGATAATCAATACGCTGACTGTAAAATAGTTATAGTAAGCAATCTAGGTTTCATTTGATAAAAAAAAATACATTTCTAGAAAAAACATATATTTTCGCAAAATTTTCCTGCATATGCTGTTGGCGATTCAACAGGAATTATTTTTTTAGTTAATTTGAAATAGAATATCATCAATATTCAAAACGATTGGTTGCCTATGTGTGATTATGTAGTCTTCAATTTGAAGATATTTTTGTATACTGGAAAATAAATGAGAGATGTCAAGGTGGATAACTCATGTGGAATAGTTGAATATTGATTTTTACTTCTTAGGCACCAAATTTTACTCACTGAAAATTCGCATGAGCACATATCGTAAAGACAGTCTTGGTAGGATTGATCAGGATCAACAAACCAGTGGCAATCTGAAAAACAATCACAAAACTGAATTCTCATTTCAGAAATATTTTTTGAAATCACCTTTGGAGTTCAAAATGGACATTACCCAAAATGTCCATTTTGGTAGCATATATTTCTCTACTTTCGAGTTTCAAACTTCAAGTACAAATGTAAAAATTCAAAACTACCATTATTCCATTCTATTCGATTTATACTAAATATAAGTACGAAACAAAACATGTAATTTTATTTATTTTTTAAAAATCAGTTATGAATATTATTTTGGTTTCCCCACTATTCATAAATTATTATTGATTATATTTACCTTTGAATAAGTCTGATTTTATTTTCGCGCAGTATTTCTCAGCCGTAGCTTTTTTATGGATATTCTTGTCACAAGGATGCGTTGACAGAACCTCGGCAATATCGTTACATTTCTCGCTTGTTTTCCATTTATTAGCAAAGGGAATGACGGCTTGTTCTATATCATCTTCCGGTGTTACGAAGTCGTCTTTTTGATTGTCATTAAAGGTACCACAGAGACCCTGAAATAGAAATAAAAATGTTTTTTTATTTTCAAAATTTCATTACGTTGAAGTATTTTGAGATATCGAAATTTGTTGCTTGATAAAAGTGTTCACTTCTCAATTTCCCAACAGATTTCTGAGGAATTAAAACTCAAACGTATTCTTACCAGTCATTCAACGGACATATAAAAAAAATAATTTCAAGGACTTCTCAGAATTTTTCCGTGCAATTGAGATGAAGATAGGAATTACGACTCTCTACACAGGATAATTTGCACTGCTTCGTGAAAGTAATTTATTTCAGTAAAAACATATCACCAGTTTTTCTTAAATTTCATTTTTAAGCCTTTTAATCGATAAAGAGAATTTAGATTCAACATGTGGTTCAGTTTATAATAATTTGATAGATTACAGAAGTTTTTATTATTAGAATCAAAATTTGAATTATAGAGGTCTTTTGGAGAACAAAATGTATTTGATTAGCGTTTTCATAAACTCTTAAATAACCAACCCCCACTCAAATCTCATGACCCCAACCCTCAATAGATTTCAGATAGGGAATTTTGTTCTGAGTTATTGGGTTTTGGAATCGTAGGATTTACGACTATGCGGTTTAGAGTAATAAAATGTTTTTGAGTTATGGTGGTTTGATGTTTGAAATGATGAGGATCAAGTTTTAGGAAATAATGGTTTTAGGATTGTTAACATCGTAACAAAAACTGGATTTCAATAAAATTCGAAAGACCATATCTGCAAAATAAAATCCCTCATTTGAAGAATTGAAAATGAGTTTTAAAGGGAGAGTTATACTTTCATTTTTTAAGAAAAAGACACGAGCACTACAGGATAAACCTTAAGGCGCTCTAAAAGCGGTGCTTGTGCGCCTTAAGTGATTCACTTGGATTTGAATCGCTGGAGAACGCAGTTTTCCAAATGAAAGAGTTTTCAAACAACGAAGTTCGAGGTGTACCGAGTTGAACTTCAAAACGATGAGCAGCCACAGTCCGTCGCGTATTTCTGATATGCACCGCTCTTGGTGGAATCAAATATGCCAAGTCCCTTGAACACTTCCCGTGAAAGTATCT